>CM068833.1:87159580-87377080 GCA_028554795.2 Sinohyriopsis cumingii
TTTTTTTTTTTTTGGAACAAATCTAAGCACTAATATAGAGTGGAAAAGGGAAAATGCACATACAAGCTTTGATATTTCTGAAAAAAGGAGGGGATATTCCTAACGTTCATAACCACCTATATATGCTTGGACTTGTCTGTGACTTATCCACAAAACAAGATATACATATTTCTGGTCAAGCTGCAAGTGTGTGCGTGGTTTTGAAAATGGTAAAAATTGGATATACAATTTTCTCGTGACACTTATAAAGTGAAGAGTCTGTGCAAGTGTCAAAAGCCAAAGTCATATAAGTTTTGTATTTTGTACGGCTTGTAAAGATTTCTACTTTAGAAAATGTGAAGTATCACAAGTTATTATCACAAACAGAAGTGGAACATAGGGGCTTGCAAGAAAGAAAATAACCCAGACAGTTGGTGTCATCAAGAGTGCTAGAGACGGTACCCGAACTTGCTTGCCTGCTTACTTGAATTAAAGTGATTTTCGCTCTAATGGAGCATGTATCACTGGTTTAATAATGCACCGCGTGATTTTTAATTACTCCTGGGGAAGGAAAGAGAGCCTCATCCCCCAGGCTTTTATGTACTCACAGACTATTTTTAAATTTAGCCACTCAGGTGTAGGACTAACTAGTCCTTAACAACCTGACTGAAAGACTTTAAACATGAGTGGGAATTGTCTCACCACACACTCATTTTTTCTGTCCGAGCGTGGTAAAGGAGGAAAAAGGTGCTCAGCAAGACAGCCATGGATGTTAAGTACTCACCAAAACGCTAGCCCGTACTTATTTCAAATCAAGTCCCGTTTTTGCTAATGGACAATAAAAGGTACCAATAATGTGTTAACCACCTGTGCAATTAGTTCAAATCTAACGAGTCTGTTAAATTTCCTACTTCCTAACATATCTGTCTAATATTAGTACTTAGTGTACATAAAAATAGCCATACTGATCTTATTTTAAATTATTATGTCTAAGCGACATATACCAGTTTGGTCACTGTTAGGTTTAAAAAGTTAAGTTTGTTGTGGTGTTCCAATGGGTCAAGTTTGTTTCGAGAATAGTTTAGTCAAGGAGGGATACCAAGCCAAATATGGTTCCCTATTTAATAAAAAGCAATCTTTTGGAGCCCTAAAAAAATGTTTGTTTTTTCTGTTAGAAGGTAACACGTCTCTCTTTTGCTTTCACGTTCTTTCCCGCACTCCTAGTCTCATGATTCTTGATATCAGGAAATGCGTAGCCATGATGGGCGGTAATGTAAGCAGCGGTTTCTACCAGTTGACTGAGGGGGTATCCAGTGTAGGCTTGTCTGTAGAATTGGGGAAGAACTCTGACCCCTAATCCCCATTGAGAAGGTCTTGGTTTAAAGGTGTCTAGAGATTTGTAGGCAACGTATTGTATGGCTGTAATAAACTGCCCTGCTATGTTGACGTCATACAATGCTTGATCTAGCCCCATTTCGGTGTACTTCTCAACGAGGGTCAGCGTCCCCCTCCTCCTCAACCGCCTCAATTTCCTCTTCTGGTTCTGATACTAATTCTTCAGTTGAGGTAGATAGTTTCAAATCCGCTGCTATGGTGTCTGTCGCTGTTATTGTTGTTGTGGTTGTTCTTTCAGCTGAGATTGCCTGTAGTATCGGAGTGAGAAAAGAACGTAGTGCCTCCGATAATTACATTTGAGTTTGCCATACCGTTTGTGTAACATAACTGGACCTTTGTTTTGCCACCACTCTTTCCGGGACGGGTTGTTTGTTAGGTATAGTCGGCTGTTGACTAGCTGTTATTTGTGTTCTCGAGGTGGGTGGAGTGCTAACTGGCTAGGTCTGCATTTCTTGCTCCCGCTGCTGTTGCGTATATTTCTTCCCTCCACACCGAGTTCTGGACCTAATTCTTTAAATTTCGTTGTACCCGAACTTACATTATCCATATTATCACCAACAAAAGAAAACAAAACGCACAGACCTAAAAGAAACACTCATTCACTTTTTACAGAACATTACTATTTTTAAAATTTTGATAAGCGACGGAAACGAACAACTTAGAGTCACACTTTCTAACCAAGATAAAGAAATCATGTGCTGATAGACTCACTTCTGTATTTTTTCTTCTAACTGACTAACGTATCATAGGCAATGGAATGTGATTTCTTTTCGAGAGTATGGGGTAGCCCTGAAATTTTTTTTGGGAAGTTGAAGCTATGGCGATCGCTTAGGTTATAAGATGACGGCCTCCTCTGACGACAGGCTTTCTCACAGGATAAGGTCTGCTTCTTCGGAAAGAGAAGAAGAACTCTTTGGTGTCGATAAAACTGTTAACAAAGCCTCTGCCAGGTCCATGCTGCTGCTGCTGTTGCTGCTCTCTCTGCTGTTTATGAAGTCTGTACTTCTCCGTCCATTCTTCTTTCTCCTTCTTGAATTCCTCCTTGAAGAGCTCTTCTTTCAGGTCTTCAGTGACTTTCAACATTATGATATTGTCTGTCTCTTCAGGTCTCGGTATCAGACTTGTCATGACCCTATGCAAATTCACATAGGCTTCGTTCAACTTGGCTTATCTTGAGCACATCTTCGTAGGAAGATGAGTCGACAATGGATGGACAGACTGGAGACACAACACAACACAACAATTTTGAATTCAAACACGTTTTGTTTTCTTTTGTTGGTGATAATATGGATAATGTAAGTTCGGGTACAACGAAATTTAAAGAATTAGGTCCAGAACTCGGTGTGGAGGGAAGAAATATACGCAACAGCAGCGGGAGCAAGAAATGCAGACCTAGCCAGTTAGCACTCCACCCACCTCGAGAACACAAATAACAGCTAGTCAACAGCCGACTATACCTAACAAACAACCCGTCCCGGAAAGAGTGGTGGCAAAACAAAGGTCCAGTTATGTTACACAAAAGGTATGGCAAACTCAAATGTAATTATCGGAGGCACTACGTTCTTTTCTCACTCCGATACTACAGGCAATCTCAGCTGAAAGAACAACCACAACAACAATAACAGCGACAGACACCATAGCAGCGGATTTGAAACTATCTACCTCAACTGAAGAATTAGTATCAGAACCAGAAGAGGAAATTGAGGCGGTTGAGGAGGAGGGGGACGCTGACCCTCGTTGAGAAGTACACCGAAATGGGGCTAGATCAAGCATTGTATGACGTCAACATAGCAGGGCAGTTTATTACAGCCATACAATACGTTGCCTACAAATCTCTAGACACCTTTAAACCAAGACCTTCTCAATGGGGATTAGGGGTCAGAGTTCTTCCCCAATTCTACAGACAAGCCTACACTGGATACCCCCTCAGTCAACTGGTAGAAACCGCTGCTTACATTACCGCCCATCATGGCTACGCATTTCCTGATATCAAGAATCATGAGACTAGGAGTGCGGGAAAGAACGTGAAAGCAAAAGAGAGACGTGTTACCTTCTAACAGAAAAAACAAACATTTTTTTAGGGCTCCAAAAGATTGCTTTTTATTAAATAGGGAACCATATTTGGCTTGGTATCCCTCCTTGACTAAACTATTCTCGAAACAAACTTGACCCATTGGAACACCACAACAAACTTAACTTTTTAAACCTAACAGTGACCAAACTGGTATATGTCGCTTAGACATAATAATTTAAAATAAGATCAGTATGGCTATTTTTATGTACACTAAGTACTAATATTAGACAGATATGTTAGGAAGTAGGAAATTTAACAGACTCGTTAGATTTGAACTAATTGCACAGGTGGTTAACACATTATTGGTACCTTTTATTGTCCATTAGCAAAAACGGGACTTGATTTGAAATAAGTACGGGCTAGCGTTTTGGTGAGTACTTAACATCCATGGCTGTCTTGCTGAGCACCTTTTTCCTCCTTTACCACGCTCGGACAGAAAAAATGAGTGTGTGGTGAGACAATTCCCACTCATGTTTAAAGTCTTTCAGTCAGGTTGTTAAGGACTAGTTAGTCCTACACCTGAGTGGCTAAATTTAAAAATAGTCTGTGAGTACATAAAAGCCTGGGGGATGAGGCTCTCTTTCCTTCCCCAGGAGTAATTAAAAATCACGCGGTGCATTATTAAACCAGTGATACATGCTCCATTAGAGCGAAAATCACTTTAATTCAAGTAAGCAGGCAAGCAAGTTCGGGTACCGTCTCTAGCACTCTTGATGACACCAACTGTCTGGGTTATTTTCTTTCTTGCAAGCCCCTATGTTCCACTTCTGTTTGTGATAATAACTTGTGATACTTCACATTTTCTAAAGTAGAAATCTTTACAAGCCGTACAAAATACAAAACTTATATGACTTTGGCTTTTGACACTTGCACAGACTCTTCACTTTATAAGTGTCACGAGAAAATTGTATATCCAATTTTTACCATTTTCAAAACCACGCACACACTTGCAGCTTGACCAGAAATATGTATATCTTGTTTTGTGGATAAGTCACAGACAAGTCCAAGCATATATAGGTGGTTATGAACGTTAGGAATATCCCCTCCTTTTTTCAGAAATATCAAAGCTTGTATGTGCATTTTCCCTTTTCCACTCTATATTAGTGCTTAGATTTGTTCCAAAAAAAAAAAAAAAAAAGAAACGAAATAATTTTAAAGAAAAAGAAACAACTGAATTTTGAATTCAGGTTTCTCTCTGTTTATAATTTTTTTCAAGTTGACGGTGCATGACAGAGTACATTCGCCTACCTTTCCAAAGTGAGAGGCATTTCTTCACATGTCATTGCCTTTGTTAAATTCGGTTTCATTGGTTAGTTATCGTTAATCTTTAATTTTTTTCATGCATTTCTTTTTGATAGAAGATTTAAGGCTTTCTATTGTTGTAACGGTATTTATGTTGTTTGGTCTGTTGATGAAATTATCTATAGCAAAGTGCTTAAGATTTTTCAGTTTTTTTTATTATTTCAAGCCCTACAAAAGGAGACCAAGTTTGTCTTCAAAGACGATTGAAACTCTAAATTACACGGGCGTGAAGGAAAACATCGTTGTGTTTAATCTAATCATGCTTGCCGTATCTCTTTGTGTTTTAGAGGTCATATTTCTTCTTAAGTAAATACACGCATCAATAGACAGACAGATTGGGTCATCATCCTTGAGTTTCACTGTACTTTCGGTTCTTTACTTCATACAAACCCCAAATTTATTAGTTTGAAAAAGAAAAGATAACATGCCCCTCAATACTGTAACACGTCTGTTCTGACTCTACCGATGTGAGTGTTTATGTCGAAATGTTTAAGTGAGATATAAAAAAATGGTCAGCTTGAAAACGCGAACCAATACTGTGACGCTCAGTATTTTGATGTGGTAAGAGGAAATGGTACAACACACACAAAGAGGGCTTGTAAGTTCACATTTCAGTCTGTCTGCACTGTAATGGTAACAACGCAAGAACATAGGGATTATTATGCCACACAGCCCTAGAACAAAACAATGCATCACCCGTTGTAAGCCATTTCATTGGCTATACTTATTTTCTTACCGCGTTCGCTTCGAATTGACTTGAGTAGCTATTCAGACAGTGACGAGAATGGCCATGCTTTACTGGGTCTATCCTATAGGCGATTTATATAAAAAATATTTTTAAAAATTAAACTAATGCACGAACAATCGTACCATGGGCGATCCCATGGAAATTGTGTCCGTCTTATTGCAAAATACATCAACATTTAATTTAACCGTGCAGATCGCTAGAACAAACCTCTGATAATATACATTTTGAAAAGTGTTGTGTGACACGGATCGCCATTGTCGCTTGGTGTCTGCTTTCTTGTTCGAAAAGAGATCGTTTCGTCTTGACTATAAAAATCTAATTTGACTAAGTTTTACGCACTACTTGAACTCACACATTTACGTTGTAGGTGTAAGCCGTCGTTTTCAGTTTTCTGGAAGTTCGTTTTTGCGTTTCTCAGATGTGATACTTTTTTTTTATGGACCGAACAAAATTTCTTTTGGCGTGAATCAGGACTCGTGGTTTTGTGGCATAATTGGAGAGCATTGATTAAAGTTCAGTTATGTCGTCTGACACGGATTTGAACTAAAACTTCAGGTTTTGTGTGAGGCAATACGGTACATCATTGCTTTTTACTTCCTCAATGAAATCGTTTCATCTTATTGCAAAATTACATTTGACTAGGTTTCATACGCAGCAGGTCCATGTATATAAGGAGAGTGTCTTAGCGTCAGAGTATTCATCCCACTCTCAAACGATCAAGAAGATGGAAGAGTCAGCACAGATCGACCTGCTGGTCAAATATTTGCTAAAAGTCATACGAAAGCATAATTCACAGGCGAAAGTGGCAACAAAACTTACTCTTTTGGTCGTTGATTTGATGAGAGTCATACGAAAGTGTGTAAGTGCTAATGAAGTTTGCTATATCTGCAAAGGTAAATGGGTATTTGTCTCCAGAATACCTGCTTCGTCTAAGAAAGAGAGACAAAAGTCAAGATACCTAATATCGTTGTCAGGAGAAAGGACACTGGAATTCAGAGTGCCCTACGAGAAAAGAGAAGAAACAAAAACAAGACGAAACAGAGAAGAGGGATTCAGAAGAAGAAATTGAAGATGATGAAGAAGTTGTGCCAGTAAAAACATGGAAATGGAAAAATTGACAATGTGAGCCGATGCGTTGGCCCTGATGTGAAATTTCATACTACCTTCCAAAAGAGAATAGACCAGAAAGAAAACGTAAGTGTCTCTTGGTCTTGACATTGTATAATAAGGATGGCGTGTTTTGTTTTTACTCACACTTTATGAAATTGTGCTCTTTCACCTCTCTCTATCCCTCTGGATCATGTTTTAGTTAGAATTGAAATGGAAGGATGTTTTCCTTCACGCACGCTCTTTAGGCATGCAAGTCCGTAAACAATAGTCAGTCTATTCGTCCATCATTTTGTGTCTTGATGTTTCCTAAATCACACACTGATGCCATAAAATAACGGGTTAAATGGGTTTTGTAGTGTTGGGAGTGGGGGTGGGTGGGGTGTAGGTGTTTGGCAGAGTTGGTCATTGCAGGTGAGGGCTTAGGTGCTTTCAAAAAACTTTTTCTTCTTCACTCTGTGTTGATGGAATATAATGGGTTATTTTCTTCACTCTCTGTTGATAGTATATATATAAAGGGTTATTTCTTCACTGCGTGTGGATAGTGAATAATGGTTTTCTTCTTCTTCCCTCTGTGGTGTGCGTGTGTGTGTGTGTGTGTGTGTGTGTGTATTCGCGTACGTTGTGTAGATCGCATATTTGGTTGTTTTTCTTCTTCTTCCTCCCGAGTGTGGATAGTATATTTGCGGTTTGTATGCGTTAGCGACGTTGTGTGGATAGTATATTTGGGGTTTGTATGCGTTCGCGTACGTTTGTGTGGATAGTTTATTTGGGGTTTGTATTATCTCCCTTCTGTGTTGATAGTGTATTTGGGGTTTGTATGCGTTCGCGTACGTTTGTGTGGATAGTTTATTTGGGGTTTGTATTATCTCCCTTCTGTGTTGATAGTGTATTTGGGGTTTGTATGCGTTCGCGTACGTTTGTGTGGATAGTTTATTTGGGGTTTGTATTATCTCCCTTCTGTGTTGATAGTGTATTTGCGGTTTGTATGCGTTCGCGTACGTTTGTGTGGATAGTTTATTTGGGGTTTGTATTATGTCTCTTCTGTGTTGATAGTATATTTGGGGTTTGTATGCGTTCGCGTACGTTTGTGTGGATAGTTTATTTGGGGTTTGAATTATCTCACTTCTGTGTTGATAGTATATTTCGGGTTTGTATGCGTTTGCGTACGTTTGTGTGGATAGTTTATTTGGGGTTTGTATTATCTCCCTTCTGTGTTGATAGTATATTTGGGGTTTGTTGTTTCCTCTTCCCTCTGTGTGTGTGTGTGTGTGTTTGTGTGTGTGTGTGTGTGTGTTCGCGTACGTTGTGTAGATCGTATATTTGGTTGTTTTTTTTTCTTCCTCCCGAGTGTGGATGGTATATTAGGGGTTTGTTTTTTCCTCTTCTGTGTGTGTGTGTGTGTGTGTGTGAGAGAGAGTCTGCGCGCGTATGTTGTGTGTGTGTGTGTGTGTGTTTGTTCGCGTACGTTGTGTAGATCGTATATTTGGTTGTTTTTTTTTCTTCCTCCCGAGTGTGGATAGTATATTTGGGGTTTGTTTTTTCCTCTTCCCTCTGTGTGTGTGTGTGTGTGTGTGAGTCTGCGCGCGTATGTTGTGTGTGTGTGTGTGTGTGTTTTTTCGCGTACGTTGTGTAGATCGTATATTTGGTTGTTTTTTTTTCTTCCTCCCGAGTGTGGATAGTATATTTTGGGGGTTTGTTTTTTCCTCTTCCCTGTGTGTGTGTGTGTGTGTGTGAGAGCCTGCGCGCGTATGTTGTGTGTGTGTGTGTGTGTGTGTGTGTGTGTGTGTGTGTGTGTGTGTGTGTGTGTGTATTGGTCTCTGTTTGTCCCTATAAAACTCACTTTATCCCTATCAGATACACTCTACCTACCTACCTACAGAAGCGCGTATTCAGATCAGCCACTTGCAACACTTTTGCCATTTATCCCCTAGTGTTCAGTACAGTGACGTCACTGACACTGGAAATTTTGAGACTATAAATATCGACTTGGGGATTTCCACATTTTGTAGCTATACATATATACTAGAATTCATAAACAGGAACGTCACTCAAGCTGAGGCTATGAAAAGATAGTGGGATTTTCCAAAGGAAAAACCCACAAGTTGGAGCTATAAATAGATAGTGGGATTTCATAGGAATTTCAGCTGATTATAGATACATAGGTATTTATCCACGATCGTCACAGAAGTTGATATTGTAAGTAGTTACTAATTTTATCCATTTTAGTCTAAACCATTGTAACTTAATTTTCGGGGATATGTTTATTTTCCTTTAAATTCTGGGACAATTTCGTCATCTTAACGTTACTTTTAGTCACATCCATTTTGTCGTTGAGCATTTCCTTGATTATAGCTATTTATAGCATCATTACAATTATGCAAATTTTTGAACACCCCAGAAAGATTTCAGGTCTTGGTAATGCTTTATATATAAATCTCACGCTTGTACTAGTGTATGTATGTTTCTGTCTCTGTTGTGTTTGACCCTCTACCATCATTGTCCCTAGACAATCCCACCATGTTCAATTCCCCTTGACGCTATACAGACCCACCATGTTCAATTTCCATATGTTAAATTCCCTTGAGGCTATATCCCCCAGGGGTTTCCGTAATGTTAAATTTCCCATTGTCCCTAGACAGTCCCACGATCTATTCCCCATGTTAAATTCCCCTTGTACGTATATCGGCCCACAGTTTTTTCCCATGTTAATTCCCCTTGTACGTATATTAACCCACGATTTTTCGCCATGTTAAATTTCCATTGTACGTATATTCACCCAGGGGTCTCCGTAATGCTAATTTCCATTGTACGTATAGTGCCCCACTTAACTACTGACATTCTCTAAGATTGTTCATATTCAGGGAGCTGAGTACGGTTTTGTATACATTTACTCTCATGACCCCTTTTTTACCCAGCGAGGTTGCTCATTTATTACTAGGCAATGACCTAGCTGGAGATACGATTGAGGTTAATCCACTTTTTATTGAAAATCTTATTTGGGTCATAAAATACATCGTATTGAAAATGAAATCCCTGATATATACCAATCTGTGCAGTTGCTAGAGCCTTTATACTAGTAGGATGATATATCTAGCATGGCCTTCTTATTATTACAATAAAGTATCAAGCTAGGCCTTTTTAAACATACAATGATGTATCTGGCTGGGCCTGTATAATAGTAGGATGATATATCTAGCTAGGCCTTTTTAATAATACAATGATGTATATGGGTAGTCCTTTATAATAGTAGAATGATGTATCTAGCTAGGCCTTATTAAAATAACAATGATGTATTAAGCTAGGCCTTTTTAATATTACAATGATGTATCTGGCTCGGACTTTATAATAGTAGGATGATATATCTAGCAAGGCATTTAAAAAAAAAAAACAATGATGTATCTGGCTATGGGTTTATAACAGTAGGATGATGTATCTAGCTAGGCCTTCATAATATTCCAATGATGCATCTTGGTAGACCTTTATACTAGTAGATGATGCATCTAATCTGGCCTTCTAATTATTACAATGATATATCTCGGTAGGCATTTATAATAGTAGGATGATGTATCTAGCTAGGGCTTGTTAAAATAATAATGATGTATAGAGGTAGGCTTTCTTAATATTACAATGATGTATGTAGCTAGACCTTTTTAATAGTACAATGATGTATCTGGCCAGGCCTTTATAATAGTAGGATGATGTATCTAGATATGCCTTCTTAATAATACAATAATGTATCTAGGTAGGCCTTTATACTAGTAGGATGATGTATCTAGCTAGGCCTTCTTAAAATAATAATGATGCAACTAGGTAGGCCTTCTTAATATTACAATGATGTATCTAGCTAGGCCTTCTTAAAATAACAATGATGTATCTGTGTAGGCCTTCTTAATATTACAATGATGTCTCCAGCTAGCAGTCTTAATCGTAGGATGACGTATCTAACTAGGCCTTCCTAATATTACGATGATGTGTCGAGGTAGGCCTTCTCAATTTTATGATGATTTATCTAGCTACACCTTCTTAATATTTCGTTGAGGTATCTAGTTAAATTGCGGTAGGGGAGACATTGGCGAGTCTAGAATGTTTTTATAGCTTCTTGATTTTCCATATATTTTGACACAATGTGTATATTGACAGCTTTCATTTTCAGCCTGATTGATAAGAAGCAGAATATCAAACATAATATTTGTTTTGGTTGTAGTCTAGGAAAAATATATATTTTGTACGAAAAAAATGTCCATTAGATGCAGTATTGAATACTAGCTTTGAAATCTTATTTAAATTTGCAATACATATCTAACAAATCAACAGAACGAGGATTAAGCTGTTAGGTCTGCCCCATGCATGCTTGTAAAATGTCAAACAAAACAAATCAGTTAAGACGAAAGCTTTATGAACAAATTCCGTTCAAAAAGTTTTATTGATAAAAACCCAAACCTCGCACAGTCTTAAAGATATTGTTTGATGAAGACACAATTATAACGACAAAATCAGTGATAATGTCTGTATAAACTGTGATTTCTCGTTCTATATAATAATTGATCAATATGCAGTAAATACATATCAGGGAAAATTGCAATGATGATGTAGGAAGTAAAACTTTATGTTCTCCAAAACACAGTGCTTATCCTTTAGATAGGTATGGAATATTTATTTTGACATGCAAATGTAAACATATTTCCTTAGTGTAATTATTTCACTCAGCGACGGATACTCGTACACACACACACACACACACACACGCGCGCGCACAGTGCATACCTTAAAATGTTCGAGACAATGTTAAAGTTGACAATATAAATATCTCTCTTTCTCCTTCTTCCTCTTTCATTGTTTTGTCATCACAACAAGAGCGGGAGAGAGAATAACAAAATTATATTATATCATTTAGTGTCTCTGTCTGTCTGTCTGTGTGTCTATCTCTCTCTCTCTCTCTCTTGTTTCTCTCTTTCTCTCTCTTGTTTCTCTCTCTCTCTCTCTCTCTCTCTCTCCGCGCTAGCTCATATGGTAGCGCACTGAATGTTTGTTCTACGTGAGTAAGTTATATGTATCAAGAGCACATTAAGTAGCAGGTGTAAAGGGTATCTTAGATGAATGTGAGTAAATAAGAAGAATAAAATTAATTTTGTGTCAAAGTAAAGACGTAGCAGGTGATTAGCAACAAATACAAAATGAATGTTACGTCTAAGTGAATACGTAACAAGTATAAAGTTCAAGGTGATAAGTAAGTAATGAGCATAGCATCAATTCTAGATCAAGGTCAATAAGTAACAAGCATTAAATGAAACGTACGTCATTGCGATGGGGAACGGTAAAATAATTTACGTTACCCAAGGACGAATAAGTCAGGTAGATAAGTTGCAAGTAGAAAAGTAATGTTAGGTCAGGATGATATGTACAAAAAAATAAAATATATAACCCTTAAGAACAATCTGTTATAACTAGGCTCCAGCCTGGTAATCGTTAGGAATCTGAAACTAGAAAACGGTAAGTGATATATTACATGTTTTGAAAATAAGATGTCTTTAGACAACAAATACCATTAAAACATAGAGGATCATCTTTTGGTACAATAAAATATGCACCAGTTGTCAAGGATGTGTACATACAGACAAATTGTAGTTGAGTACATAATAACAATGTTGTAAAAGTAGTAGTACTTAATTAAACAAAATCATTAAAAAAATTGTAGATGTTGACTAGGAAGCTTT
The DNA here is from genome assembly GCA_028554795.2 of Sinohyriopsis cumingii. Taxonomy (NCBI): domain Eukaryota; kingdom Metazoa; phylum Mollusca; class Bivalvia; order Unionida; family Unionidae; genus Sinohyriopsis; species Sinohyriopsis cumingii. The sequence continues at coordinate 87,171,903 of CM068833.1, forward strand.
TAGAACGCTTGGCATGGATCAGGATACTTTAAGTAAGGTGGCATAGAATTCATTAGTTTAGCTCCATAAAAGGAAAATGTTTCTTCTAAAACTGATTTTTTTTATAGATAAATGAAACTTGATGTTAGAGATGGCTCATAGTTCCTACATGTGTACATGTTAACAGATTTAAAGATATATTTAAGGCAACCAGGAGACAAACGATGTAAGGATGTATAGACTTGTAAACCTTTCATAAAACTTTTTTCTTTGTTTCTATGGAAGCCACTTTAGGGTTTTAAAAATATATTTTGACGGTATATGTAAATCAGCGTCAATAATAACTCTTGCTGCTCCTATTTGAAATTTCATTAATTTTCCTGACTTTTGTACCACAATTATCACAGAGAGAACAACAATATTTAGGTGGGGCATGATATATATATATATATATATATATATATATATATATATATATATATATATATATATATATATATATATATATATATATATATATATATATATATATTTGAATATCTTTGTTCTTGGTGGATATAATATTATATTCTGTTCTGTAGGTACAGCGGTGAGCGGTTTTTGATTATGCTGCATTTATCCCCACTGCATTGTTTTCACTCCAGTGATTTATTTTTACCAAATCGTTATTTAATTTGGTGCTAATTTGATGGCTGTTGATCGAAAGTTATATAATCTCGTGTCATCATCAAGCATTCTTGGTGTTAGTTCAATGTTATATGCTAGATCATTGATAAACGGCAGAAAGAGCATTGGTCCAAGAACTGATACTCGTGGAACGAATGACTTTATCAGTTTATTATCTGAACGTTTGTACAAGATAAAAGTATGTTATCTGCCGTCAAGATACTCTGTAGGTCAAAAGCCTTTGTACGATCATAAAACACTGTGCCTATAAGGTTACCTTGATCTGTTGCTGTTAATTAACATTTTACCAGTCTATTTAGTGTAGTCTAGCAAGAATGTCCTTCGTTAAGCCTGTTCGTCGTTAATATAGCAAATTATTCCAGGTAGTTCCTAAACTCATTACACACTTGTCTCTAATATCGTTGCAAATTGTGCTACAACTTATATAGGCCTATAGTTATTCTTATTTGAAAGACCTCCCGTCTTATGTATTGGAGTTACTTTTGCCAGTTTCAGCCTCTTTGGAAAAATATCTAAGGAAAAATACATAAATTGAAGATATACAAAAGTGAAGGAGCAATCAATAGTTTTGAGACTTTTAGTAATTTAGCACTTATCTTATCTAGGCATGTAGCTATTTTGACATCAAGTTGGTTGAATTCATTAAGATGTATTGAATACTTATTTTAGGTGATTTGAAGCATTATTCTCTGCCAAGTTTTGAGAAAGAAATATGCTCAATTTAACTCGTCACTGGAGAATCTTTTATGAGCTGTGATATCAAAAATGGTTTCGTTTATATTTGCAAAGTAAGCACTGGGTGCATTTGCAATTTCAAGAGGTCCTTCATGAATATCACCATTGTTGTCACCATTTTCGTCACTTATACTTGTAAATGGCAGTTTATTGATAGATTTTTCTCGCAAGTCATTGAAGGTTTTCCAGAGTGTTCTAATACTTTGTTTTGTAATGATATTAGGTATTTTACTGGAATAGTAAGTTTTGCTTGTCTTTTGAGTCATTGACTTGACCGTTTCTCCATACTCTGTAATTGTGAGTATCTTTAACTCATTAACAATATGCCCGGTATTTTCAAATTGTGTAAACAGTATTCTATGAAGTTTCTCCTAAAATATGAACGTTGCCTATTGCACTAGTTGTAAAATTAGGGTAGTCAGGTAATTTGTTTTAGAAAAACATTATATACACTTCATGTGAATTTTTGTGATTCTTTGACCATGGGAGGGAGAAAGTGTTAGTGTCAGTAATGAGAAACAGAGATTGTCATTCGACGAAGAAAAAAAAAAACGTTTTTTCTTCTTCTCCCTAATATATACGTACACGGGTGCTTATTGCAAGTACACCAACGACTTCGCCAATTTCAGAGATGTCTTTTGTTGACTTCATCAGTTGCCTGTGGTAAGCCTGTACTAGTCTCTGCAGATGCTTTTGTTACTTTCTTAATACTATTGGTACATTTAGCAATGTTATGATTTGGACTCAGGTCGTCTTCTGTTCCTATTATTGCTAACACCTGTTCCAATGTTGTACTTGTTTTTTTTTTTAAATAACCTCCATATGTACCACAATTTACTTTGTTGGTTTAATCAGCTTGATCAAAGCCCGCCGTGATATCTCATGTAATTTGTTTTGACTGTAACATATCTTTGATATTTTGTGGCAAATTAGAACAGAAAAGCTATACGTCACTTTGTTGGTAAAATAGCAGATAAAAACCTATAGAACAAAGTAGGTGGGGTGTCCTTTTGTTCAAAATCGCAAGTATCTTTTATCACAACATTCGGATGAGATTTTAAATGATATGAACCATCAACAATAAAAACTAAGAGCTTGTGTTGAAAAAGTAATTGCATATACCATGACGCAGCCAACCTAATAAAAACAGTCAATGAAAGCAAACCCATAACTATCAGATCGACAAAAAAAATCTATTTGAAAGTCAAGAGTACACATCAGAACTGAATCTCTGGAAATTTTGAGAACTTTCTTAAAAGAACAATGAAAACTCACCATGAATTAGAACACAAAAAATAGCCTTTAATCTCTATTTTACAAAACGGTATTACATATGGAACTTTATATTAATATTTGTCAGAATATTATTTTCCCAGTTCTGATGATCGATTACAGATAATTGAAAACATTCACATAGTTCACAATACGCTAGATATACTAATCACTGAAGAGGAGGTCAGCCAAGCTCCGGGTAAATTGGATCGTGAAAAAGAAGGGAGTAAATGCTCTATTCATCGATTTCTTCTACAATAGATAATACATTGTTTTTATTGCATAATATCTATAATATATAAGAAAAAAATGGGTTCAATTATATACTGTATTTATAGACTATGTTAGCGTACTGTACTAAAAATAATGTTGTGACTAACACATTTCGTTTCCATTGATTATGCGCATATAAAAACGATGTCCAAATATACGTTTTATTTGTATTTCTAGACCTGCTGATCGAGTTTTTATCATTTAATAATCGAGCATAGACCATTACCTGATATTATGAGGTACACTTCTCAATGTTATCTAATATTTGAGTGATATTATTAAACACTCATAATCCTTACCTATCGTATCCAGTTGGTGACTTGTATAATCCCTGCTATTTTTGTATGCAAACATTTGTTCACCTGTGTATTTGTTTAATAAACCCAGAGGCCAGTTAGTATCATGTAGAATAGCCACGGCTTGTGTGGGACAAACGCAATAACTAAATTGAACTATTGTTCCATTGTTGTCAGCGATTAGACTTTGTATGGACGTATATAGAATTTGCCCTATCAAGAAGCCTGTACACCAAGTCACATGATCTTAAGTTATGTTTGAGGGGAACACAATGGATCCTGAGAATACTACCAAATTATTTTCTAACTGATAGAACCGTTTGTGGTGTCTTATTTAGATACAATTATTAATAACTGTACGTTTGTAGACAAAATATAAATTCCTTGAATTGGCTTTTCATTTCATGCAGATCGAGGAGCAGTACAGAATTTGTTTGTCAATACTACACATTTACATATTCCCAAATCTCCGCAATGGTTTTAATCTGTCTTTGTTGTCTTTTTTTTTTTTTTCTTTCGGTGGGGGGGGGGGGGGGGGGGGCACCAGACAGATGCCCCCCCCCCCACCATTTCTAAAAAAAGGAAAAGGTCGTTCTGTGTTCCTGTCTCCCCCGAAGGTGTGTATGTTTGTATTATTTATAGCAGAATTTTGATCAAAAATTGTATTGAATTTTTGATGGGGTATTTAATCCCTAGTGTTATCTAAAGGGTTGTTCATCCGACACTGGGTTGTATCCCCGAAGTCGAAATTCCTTCCCTTATGTGTTTGGTGATCTTTGCCACAGATCCCTATGTCCCGTGTATGCTATATGCATATGCTATGTGTATGTGTGCTATAAGTTTTTATGTTGGGACGGCCTTTATTGTCAAATTTTGCCAGTTGTCCTCTCTTGCATTCATAGAATATTTATTTCCTTAAATATTTAGACTGAGTTTTCGAAATTTGGTAGAGAAAACGGTGTGATATTTGTTTTTATAAAAGAAACTTATTGTTTTGAGTGAGTGGTCATATGTGTCGTTTTCTCTCTACTTTGATTGAATGAGAGGATTGTCCGATAAAGGTTCTGCGTTTTCCTTCATTTTCTGAATGTTTGGCCTTTAGCGGAGTGTAGCTCTCTCCTTTATTGAAAGTGTAAGTGAAAGTTCCAAAAGTTATAACTTGTATTTATGTGTTAAGTTAGTATTGTTAGACTTGTTCTTGTTCTTCTTTAAATGTTACTATTTCCCCATGTTTCTGTTATATTTGTCCATATCTTCTGCGTGGGTTTTCCTGTCACTATTTCGCAGGCCTGTCCACTTCACGTAGCGTCTTGTGACTTAGCCCTGCAACGTCTATGCAGCATACTTCTCCCACGTAAAGGTTCCCTGTATCCCTTACTAACAGAAAACGTCACCCCCCAAAAAAATAAATAAATAAATAAATAAATAAATAAATGAATCGTTTTTCTCTTGTAAGTTTGGATTGAATATATTTTTAAGTTGGGGTTGAAAGTATGTTTTATCTGCAGGGAAATATTAGTCGCGCGGTGGGGCAGGGTTCGGCTCGCATCTGCGTTACCGTTATCGGTACTACCGAAACCCTCCCCCACCTCCCCCTCGGGATCGTATATATGGTGTTTATTTTCTATTTGGTTTTCTTATTTAAAAATCTTAATCACTTGTCCGCGGGATATCATAATTGTTATTATGTAGTCTATTATTTATGAAACAGTTTTGTTGTCATAATCTACATCTAAATATAAAATATTATTTCTATGATACTTGTATTTCTTACAAATTTTCATTATTACCATGATCCTATTATTTTTGCTTTTGTCGCATTGGGCCATCGTATGTACTTTGGTGAAATTGGCTTTTATACATAGCGGACATTTTGGCATTTCCGTAATCATACGACGTTTTACTGCTTCTTCGCCTGTAAGCCAGGCGTTGTGTACTTACTTAAACATTATACTTTGTGTTTTTAAAGATCTTATTTTCCCCCAGTTTTTCCAAGTTTTAGCCCAGTTTATACCTCAATTTTCCTGCTCTACTCTACATTTGATATATTTCGTTACTTCTTCTCTAATCCATGCATAACTTTCGCTTACTTCTAATTTCCATAGATCCGTTTTGTCCCTGTACTTTAAAAGTATTTCTTTAATATATTTAAATTTTCGTGGTACTGCTAATTTTTTGGTTAATTTATTATTTTTATATATTTCTGGTCGGTTTTTCAGAGTGAAGCCGAACCAGTATATGTATAGTGCTTCTCATTCGGTAGCTGGGTCTAATTGTATTTTTTAAAATCTATTAATTATATTTGTTAGTTTTAGTAGTAGAGTCCCCTCTACTTTTGTCTTTATATAACATTTTTTTTTATGTAATGCATTTTAAAATTCCAGACATAGTCTATTATCTCTTTGTCTATCTTATTTAAAATTTTGTTATCTATGTCTATGGTTTTAATTATGAAGTTTATATTTGAATATAAATATGTATTTGCCACTTGGGCTCGCTCCATAATGCATTGTGGCGCCATGGCCCAGCTATCCACATTTCCCTTTATTTTTTTGATAATTTGTTTGTAGTTTTCTATTGTTTCTTTTTCCCCAAAGTGCACCCCTAGAGCTTTTACCGTATCTCTCAGTAGGTGGTGGTGGTGGGACAACCCAGGATGGTTGCCCCTCTAGTTTCCTATTTTTAAGATTTCCGTCTTGTCGTGATTAATTTGTCAGCCCGACGCTTTACCGAATTTTTCAAATTCTTCTTTCAAGTATTTGTAACATCTTCCCTCCCTTATAACATTAGTGCAATCGTCTGCATGTTGGAGCATGTTTAATTCTATTTTTAGGTTAGGTATTTGCATGCCTTGTATATCTGGGTTATTTCTTGTCTTGTGGCTTAGGATTTCTATTGCCATTACGTATAATAGTGTCGATAGTGGACATCCTTGTCTCACTGATCGTTGTATTTGAAATTCTTTCTTAATCTATCGAACCTGTAAAACGGGCCCAGGTAAGCCAATTTTTACAGGCACCGTGTTTACAGATCAATGAGGTCTCGCCATTTTTCCGAGAGTGTTAAAGTCACGGATTGGCCATCGGGGGTATGAGAGAGATCTTGTCAGTAGGTTTCGGTGGGTCGGTTGTTCTTTCCAGGGTTTTTCCTTGTTCTTCCTGCACCTAATATACTAGACCCCATACATAGACTATCATAAGTTGAAAAATGACATTCAACTCCCAAATAAAACCAAATTGTCATTTACAACCTTTTTGATATTTTACCAGTTCAAAACGTCATAAACGGATACTATCATTTTTCAGAGGAATTACACTCAAATCAGAGAGAGTGTTGATGTTGTTTTTGTGGGGTTTAACGCCATTTTTCAGCACACGATAGGCTATGCATGGCGGCCAGTATTAATGGTGGAGGAAGAACCCGGGAAAACCCCGGGAAGAACCACCGACCCACGAGAAGCTACTGGCAAGCTTTCTCACATATCCACATTGGCCGAATCCTGGACTCGAACCCACGCAGAGAGAGGTAAGATGGCAGTGATCCGTAACGGAGAGCGCTTTAGACCACTCGACCACTCGGGGCCCCTCAGAGAGAGAGAGAGAGAGAGAGAGAGAGAGATTGTTGTGATACGTCCCAGTATACATTAGTTAATGTATTGCAAGTAAGAGTGCTTTCCGAAGACTGACCCTAAATCCTGTCTTTTGAAAATTTTGAAGGGTTTATTTAGTCTTATATATGTGCTCGCCACATATGTAAAGTGGTTATTTTTCTACTTGCGAGAAAATCTCACCAAATCGAAAAATCAAATCACTACCTGAATATTTCTTTAAACCGCTATTATCAGTCTCATAAATATGAAAGGAATCGAAGAGCTAATATGGAGAATTTGGGTTGCATGCGATGTCTTCTTGCTTGATACAGAGCGAAGAATGCGTACTGATTGTATCAACAATTAGACTTGCATCTGCGGCACGGGGCCCGTCAGTAGGCGCTCTTTAAGCCGTATTCAGCCGAATGATGCAATTTCATACAGTTAGAAATGATTCATGTCAAGTAAAGTCAATTGAATTATAGTGGTGTGCGTTCATATAGAATATGTACCACTGTTTAATGCACATACTGTGCTTATTAATTACTCCTGAGGGAGGGAATTGGAGCCACCTCCCGCAGGCATTTATGTACTCAAAGAGTACTATTTAATTTAGCCGTTAGGTTGTAGGACTATTTAGTCCCTAACAACCTAAGTGTAAGGCTCTTACATGAGTGGGAATTGAAACACACACTCATGTTAGTCAAGTTGGATTGAAATGCCCCAGGTGTCAACTCAAGCAGTATGTGACGCCCGCTGCGATTGGTCGGCAGCGATGATGTCACATTATGACACCTGGGCGTGGGGCAGGTGGAAATCGTTCCACATTCTGCCACGTGTACGATGTCCGAGCGTGGTAAAGGAGGAGAAAAGGTGCTCGGCAAAACAGCCATGGATGTTAAGAACTCCCCAAAACGCCAGCCCGTACTTATTTCAAATCAAGTCCAGTTTTGCTAGTGGACAATAAAAACGTACCAATAATGTGTTAGCCACCTGTGCAATTAGTTCAAATCTTACGACTCTGTCAAATTTCCTACTTCCTAACGTATCTATCTAATATTAGTACGTAGTGTACATAAAAAATAGCCCTACTGGTCCTATTTAAATGAATGTGTCTAAGCAACATATGAAAGTGTTGTCACTGTTAGGTTTAACAAATTGGTAAGTTTGTTGCGGTGTTCCAATGGATCAAGTTTGTTTCGAGAGTAGTTTAGTCAAGGAGGATACCAAGCCAAATATGGTTCCCTATTTAACAAGAGGCAATATTTTTGAGCCCTAAAAAGGGCTGTTTTTCTGCTAAATGATTGATGTAACTTTTGGTTAAATAGTTATTGACATCGCAATAATATGTATTTTTACCCGTAAGATGACTATTTGGTTTTATGTCGAATCCCCTCTAATTTCATTTTGTAATTAGAAACAGCGTAATCTATGCTGAATTGTATGTCTTTTGTACATTTTTCAAAAATATCATTATGGGTTGGTCCTAATACGTAATTATGTAAACGTGATGATTGAAATACTTTGAAATGTATCATCTAACATCAGAACTTCGTATTTTATATAGCAGCAATGGAACTCTAAGTGATATTAATTAGAAATGTATCATCGCATGTTTACAATATTAACCATCAACATATCTATGCTTTTGTTACATGATCCTTACATACAATTTCTAGGTCATTCGCAGTTTAGTATTTATACCTAAGTTATTCGTTTGGTTATAACCTGATAATGTCTATACATAACGTTATCCTTGTTTGTTGTTGCACTAAGTCCAATAGGTCTATGTATAAAGGTTCCACTATATCAAAATATATTTCATTTATTATTACAACAACTGTTTTATTCGTTATATTTGTATTCAGTGTTCTATGATACAAATCGACATAGAGTTGCAAATTTTCTTCTCCCAATAAGAGTCTAACCAATACATGCAACTAAACCTTAGCTGATATATTACCATATTTAACCAGAATCCATGCAAGACATTAACTAATGTCATTTATCTAATACTGCTACTTGTTCGATAACAAAGTGCATTAAATACTGAGCGGTTTCTTATCAGACAATTATATAAGACATACCTTTTAATTATTTTGGTTTGATTAGTAGTGCTTTTAAGCTGTTGTTTCTATGGAGATCTAAGCATATGAGTTAAGTTTTCATATTTTTTATGCTTGTGCTAATCAAACTTTTAGCCATTAATCATATAATGATTTTGTGTAAAAAACACTTTTCGAGTAACATTTTGTATAACATTTCTCGACTAACATTTTCCGCCTTTTCTACTATCTAGTTCAAATCTTGGTGGAAAGTGCGGTAGTCAACCTCTAGTCACAGGGTTTCGAGATTCACACGTAATTACCTTTAGATATTTTTGGCTTTGTCATTTTTGCCACTAACAATATGGTGTTCATTATTGCTAAAATATTGTTACTGTCTCTTGTCATTAGCTTAATTTGAAACAATATCATGCAATATAACATAAATATCTAGGTAGAGATTGTAATATGCACAATATGGATGGTAAAGGATTAAGATAATGACAATGCTTTAAAACATTCTCCTCCTTTGAAGCTGCACAAATTGTAAATGTAAAGAAAGACAAAATGTTTAGATATTGCTGAAGTATAAAAAAGCCATATCTTAGATGAACAGTATAACTTAGACTAGGCATATAAAGTACAACGAAGAACAAATGATGGTGAAATACGAGCATAAAGCAAGGAAGAAATTGTAAGAAGAGATTGTAACCGTGTATACTCGAGTACAAGCCGAAGGCCTGGAAGACGGGGTTTCGGTTTATCCATGGACATAGGTCTACACTTGTAAGGTTTTAAGAGGATTTTGTTGACTTTCTTTGTGACTGGAAATTTTTGCACGAAAACATATTTTGTTCCGTGTCATAAGACGGTTTTTTATGTTATAAAATAAATAAATTCTCGGTGTACCAACAGTTATTAAAATGATATAAACTACTATGATTACTTTTGTTATTATTTTGCATGTGCATATTTTATGATTTTTCCAACACGAAGTTAAATAAAGGTAAATGAAGACTTCATAATTCACTGACCGGTTCGAGTTTACCCTGGAGACCAGTATGTACTATAATGTACAGTACTTACTCAGTGCAAATCGTGTCTATCGTCACTTTAATCCTGGCTTATTGTAAAACATATTGATGTACAATTTGCTTTATTCTTTGTTTCGACCGAATCATATTCTTCCAGATAACAACTAAGCTATTCGGTAATAGCAATTTCATTTACATTGATCCACGCGCTCCAGAGTTACTGTTTTTCAGTGATATAAGCGATGCTAGAAATTGATGCAATCTTTATGAAAAACAGTAAACACGTTCAAAGTTTAAGTGTTCATGAAAGAATGGTAATAATAATGGCTAAAAGTCGAAATATAGATTAAGTAAGATCATCATCAACCTATTTATTTTTATTTGTCTGGCCGAATAAACTCATAATTTCCCACAGAATTGAAAGCTGGAAGTTTCGACGTCTCCTTTGTTTATAAATTTGAGAATTTCTTTGTTTTCCGACAGTAATACAGTCCAGTAAATTATTAAAACTCTGCAACTGGATTGGTTTAACAGGGAATGTTGACCGGCAACTATACCAGTACTTTGATATGTAATTGCATTTCACTCCATAATATTAGCGCAATTACCGTAAAATTTTAAAACGGGATGTAAGGTCGCTTACATCAAAGCAAACTACAAGTCAGTTTGTACGGTATCAGCATACTTTTGAAGGCATTATTTCTGAAATGTCATTATTGTGATTTGGAGATATCATTAACCTATAATGTAGTGGTGCCTCTGGTTGGAATCCATTGTATCTACTTCATTCAGATGAATGTACATCCGTGCCATGCCTAACATGTACATGCTTTCGCGCAATCATGTAAATACGATCACTAGCCTAGTTGCGAGCGTCGAATCAAACACTATTATAATTGTTGTTATCATACTTTGGTCACATTTTAATGATTTACGGTTGCAATGCTAAATGAAAACCTAATTACTGGTGCACTAATATAAAAAGTCGAATGCACAAAGGCATACACAAACAATAATCAAGTGAAAATGGAAAGGTAGTGTCGCATTGACCCGCGAATGATCAATTCCCAGATCAAGTTATACACAAATCTGAATCAGCAAAACAATACGAAAAAATAAATTTAAATACATTTGTATCATGTCTATGTAATAATCATACACGCCAACCCCGAAAAAGGTATACGTGTATTTTTTTCTTAATATAAGTTTGCCTAAAGAAATGCATTAAGAACTTTTATCTTATACGTGGGTCATGCACCTTTTAGAGTTTATACCTGGGTGTGTGTGTGTGGGGGGGGGAGAGGCTTATACTTGAGCTGGTTGATACGCGAGTATATACGGTAAATTATAAATTATGGAACAGTGTATACTACCCTGAGGAATTAGTACGCAAAGATAGGAGTAGTAAAGAACAGGAAAGAAAAAAAGCAAGATTAATATTGAACATTAGTCTCTACAGATGGATGCGTTAAAGAAGAGATGAGAGTTGCGATGGCTAAATAAAAGTAATATTTTCAGCTGTTTATGACCACTCGAAGTGTAAGCGTATGAAGTAAATGGTTTTTGACCATTACGTAAATGTTTGAGCAACATCAACAGGATGTTTACATCGTATGGAAGAGTCATATCACAATACAAGAGTGTATTTAATGTTCAGTTATCATATGGTACGATGGATTAAAGCAGCTTTGTCAGATAGTTGTACTTCATCATCATCTTTATTTCCTTCCATGGAAGAATACATGATATAAGAATAAATAATCTGAATACAATCAATAAATAAGTATTTAATTTTTTTTTATTATTTTAGAATACAAATTCTTACAATATATAAGTCACCAAAGTGTTCGTCAACTGCATAAGTTGCAAGTTTCAGTACCATATTTGCAGAAGATAGCTGCACACTGCATGACAAAGTATGCTGCATACAGGACGAATAGCTTGGATTTTTCTTTGTTGATTACACCTGATGGTAACCTTTTACCTAGAAGATATTGTAGTTGCAGCTCATCTTCTGCATTAAATAACGTAATGTGCAGGCTTTGTGGAAATTTATCAGTAAGGAAATCCCAGAAAGAGTTTCTGAAATTCGACATATAAGGACAAGCAAAACAACAATGAAGCATCAAGTCTGTATAAACATTCCCACATCTAATACACATATCGAGCTGTGTGTGAGAAAAAGCAGCCCATAGTTTAGTACATATGTAAATACCTTAGTGTATTGTCTGGTTTTAGCCGACTGCCACACTGAGGCAGGTCGTAAGTATTCGTGTATCGAAGAGAATCTATCAAAATCTGCTTGATTAGACATACGAACTCTCCAGAGGCTATTTTCAAGACCAACAATTTTTGACCTTACAATTTCTTTCCAATTTTGTTCATCTGGAATTTCAGAAGGATGCAAATAATCAGTTAGATACCCGAGCAATTCAAACTTCTTTGAGGTATAATATAAATTTGAAATTAACCGTAGCTTGACATGCAGCCGCTCAAAATGAAGAGAAATAACACAACGTTAAACACACGTTTAGTATGCACGTTATTAGGCATCAAACACAATCTGTGTATAAACATAAATTTTCTTTTAACAATTTTGGACTGCGCTGATGTCCATCCTAGCATTTCCAGGGCGATGTCTGATCTTGTATGTACTGGAAAACCTTGTGAATGTTTGGCAAAATACCTCAGAGTTTTATCCAATAAAGAGAGGTCACTTTTTGAAATGTTACACCAAAATTCACTTCCATAAAACATTGAAGGGAAAATTACCTTTTTAATTACATTTGCAGCAACCAAAGGATTTAAACCATTCGGTCTAATGTCAATACCAAACAGACCGTGAATATATATTTTTTTCCTTTCTTGCAAGCATCGAGTATTGCGTCATGCGACGTCAGCTTTGAGTTAATCCGGTGACCCAGGTGTGTTGCCGAATCAGTAACCGGCAAACATGACGGGCCAAGATACCATTTAATATTGACATAATTCACCCCCTGCGGGTCCGGGGTAGTAGAATTGGCCCGACGTGCCACGCTAAGTGTCGTGAAAGGCGACTAAGTAGAGGCAACCTGTTTGCCGTGGGTTGCGTCCCGTGTCGGGGGAGGAAAGGATCCTGGTAGTTGAGCAGAGGCTTTCCGATGCAATACACTACTTTGGCCTCTACTTCTCTTAGACGGGTGGTCGGGATGGGCCCGGTTCCGACAAATCGGCTGGTCACGCCGAGCCCTAGGAAGTCTTTATTTACTCTCTCACCTTCTTTTTCTGTCTCCTTGTATCTCTCTTGATACCACCGTTGCCCCTATATTCTATTCCTTTATCTTTCCTTTTCCAAGTCTTAGAAGGCTTCCTAGAAGGCGGTGGCTTAACGGGTCAATCGGGGGGTAATTTTACCGACCTTAGAAATTGGCGACTTCATGGTCAACCAAAGGTAATTTTATCAACTGAGTATGGCATCTGTGTATCCCTGGCACTTGAAAAGTGTCCCCTTGTTGGGCTCCTTGGTGGGTGGGGAGCACGGGTGCTGAATTTTTATTCAAGCCATCATGGATAATTCCAAAAAAAATTCAAAACAAACTGGATCAGAGTCGGAGGATGAGCCATGTAGTGTGGAATCCTTTCCTCGCTTCATGGTCATCCAGTCGAAAGACGAATCTAAACCACTTGCTGCACTATCACCATTTATAGTCGAAAAGACTATACTTGGATTAGTCGGCAAGCCAAAAAGTGCAACAAAAAAACCCCACTAAAATCAGGCGGCCTACTTGTAGAGTGTGAGCGCAGAGCACACACTGAAAATATACAAAAAATTAAGAACTTTCACGATATTTCAGTAACCTGTTTCGCCCACTCTACACTTAACACATCAAAAGGCGTCATTCGTTGCCGTGACCTAGCAGGAGTCAGCGACAAAGAAATCATCGAGGGCATGAAAAATGAAGGTGTCACTGCAGTCCGCAGAATTCGTATCAAACGAAACAACAATCTGCAGGACACCAACACTATTATACTCACCTTTAATAAGCCAACAGTACCTAAAGTGGTCAAGGTTGGATTCCTACAAGTTAAGGTTGAGGTATGCATACCAAATCCCCTCCGATGTTACAAATGTCAAAAATATGGTCATCATGAAGACAGATGCTCTAGAAGTCAAATATGCGGCCGATGCGGCGACCCCTCCCATCGGGAATCAGAGTGCAAAGCCACTCCGCATTGTGTCAACTGCGGCAAAGAACACCATGCTAGTTCAAAGGAATGCGACACATGGAAACAGGAGAAGGAAATCCAGAGGGTTAAATACACGTCCAACATCCCCTATCCAGAGGCCAGGAAGCTTGTACAAGCTAGATCACTCCCTGGCCCATCCTTCTCAACTGTAGTGAAGAGCAGCCAAAAAGCAACGAAAGACGCTCAAACTTAAACGAACCCACCTGAATCCCATTCCGACTCGAACATCCCGCACTACAAACCCCAGAAAAACTCAACATCGACGCAAACAACACTCAATACTCCAACACAAAGATCACCAAATAGCAAGAAAAGTCACAAACAAATAGGCAGCAAAAGGGGTCTGATGACCCTATAAAGCTGCACAATAGGTTTGGAGACTTGGAGGACATGGATGCAGAAGAATCTGCTCCATGTCCTCAAGGTAGCTCCAGACCTAACAACAAAAAATACACCCCCGTACTTCCTCCAGATAAATAACCAAACAGATTGCCTCCGCGAAAGGTCTAACCTAGCTCCAGAATCTTCAATATAAAGTTGTAATGAAGAATATCTTTATTGCAGTGGAACTGTAGAGGACTTAAAACCAACTACCATGATATTCTTCTGCTTTTAAACGAACATGATCCTGCAGTACTATGTCTTCAGGAAACATTTTTGAAAAATACAGATAACATCACACTTAAAAATTACTCCCTGTTTAAGAACTACTGTCAAAATGTTGACAAGGCCTCAGGAGGAGTCTCTGTTATTGTGAACAACAGAGCCCCTCATAGCGTCATCCCTTTAGACACAAATTTACAAGCCATTGCTGTAAGCGTCACTCTTCATCGAGTGATTACATTTTGCTCTATTTACTTACCACCAAACACTAATCTAGTTCCAAACGAATTAGACACCCTTGTTCAACAACTTCCCGCGCCATTTATTTTACTCGGGGATTTTAATGCCCATAACATTTTATGGGGATCAAATCATATAAGTGACAGAGGTCACAAAGTTGAAGACTTTATTTCTAGACACGATCTGTGTCTATATAACACCAAAACACCAACATATTTACACCCAGGCACGGGTACATACACATGCATCGATTTGACAATTTGTTCTCCTTCGCTGCTTTTGGACTATAAATGGAAGGTCACTGATGACCTTCACAGCAGCGATCACTTTCCAATCTTCCTTGTAAATCTTAACTCTACAATTGAGGAAGTAATTCCACAATGGAATTTAAAGAAGGCCGACTGGGCCAAGTTTGAAACACTCTGTAAAACTAGGCTGAATGAGGATACAGTGTTCAATGTAAATGACTCTATTCAGCATTTTACATCTATTTTAATAGAGATTGCAGAAGAATCCATTCCCAAGTCCTCGCCATATTGTAAAAGAACCCAAAAACCTTGGGTCACTAAGGAATGTAAGGAAGCCATTAGACTACGCCGAGAAGCATTAAGGAAGTTTAATAATCATCCGACGCCCGAAAACTTAAATATATATCGCATTGCCCGGGCCAAAGCTCGCCGCACAATCAAAGAAACTAAAAGAGCATCATGGAAATCATGGAAGAAATATGTTTCTTCTTTAAACTCTCGTTCCTCTGTTAAGAAAGTTTGGGACACTATACGCAAAATAAACGGAAAGAGAAAACAAAACCCTCTCCGACATCTGACATTGAACAATAACAACTTTAGTTCAAAACGTGACATTGCAAATATTCTTGCTGACAGTTTCTCGAAAAATTCCTCATCATCTAATTATTCAGAAGCCTTCCGAAAACTTAAAACTCAAAAAGAAAAGTCACGTTTATAATTTGCATCCAACAATTCGGAAAGTTATAATCAATTGTTCTCACTATCGGAGCATAGGGAGGCTTTAGATAAGGCCCATGATACATCCGCTGGACCTGACGAAATACCTTACCAGTTTTTGAAACACCTTCCAGAATCATCATTAACATCTCTTTTGAAACTCTTCAATGATTTATGGATTACTGGTAATGTACAAAAAATCTGGAAAGAAGCAACTGTAATACCAGTCCCCAAACCCGGTAAAGATAGCCAAGACCCCAACAGCTATCGACCAATTGCACTCACAAGCTGTGTGTGCAAAACAATGGAACGAATGATCAATTCTCGGCTTGTCTGGTATTTGGAAACTAACAATTTAATATCTCCTTTCCAAAGTGGCTTTCGATATGGCCGGAGCACCAATGATCATCTGGTTAGACTGGAAACATTTATTCGCGATGCATTTATTAAGAAAGAACATTTAGTAGCGATTTTCTTTGATTTAGAAAAGGCATATGACACGACATGGAAGTACGGGATACTAAATGACCTGAACGATCTAGGTCTAAAAGGCCGTCTGCCCTCTTTCATATCCAACTTTCTCGCCGACAGAGAATTCAAAGTACGAGTGGGCTCTACACACTCAGATCTGCACGAGCAAGAGATGGGTGTGCCCCAGGGCAGTATTTTATCTGTGACGCTCTTTAACATCAAAATTAATAGCATCACCAAGTGTTTGACTCCTGGTGTGGATTGCTCGTTATACGTTGATGATTTTCTGATATGTTATCGGTCAAAGCACATGCATACAATTGAAAGACAACTGCAGCAAAATATAAACAAAATTCAAAATTGGACCAATGCAAACGGTTTCAAATTCTCGAAATCAAAAACGGTATGCATGCATTTCTGTCAGTTACGAAAACATCACGATGAACCGAACCTCACGCTGGATGGAACACCTATTCCAGTTGTTGAGGAAACCAAATTTTTAGGTATAATCTTTGACAGAAAACTGACCTTTATTCCACACCTAAAGAACTTAAAAGCTAAATGCTTAAAAGCACTTAACCTACTTAAAGTAGTAGCGCACACTGACTGGGGTGCTGATAGAAAAGTCATCCTAAATTTATAAAGAACGTTTATTCGCTCCAAACTGGACTATGGTTGCGTTGTGTATGGTTCAGCCAGAAAATCGTATCTTAAAATGCTTGATCCAATTCATCATCAGGGAATAAGACTGGCTCTGGGAGCATTTAAAACATCCCCGTGTGAAAGCCGTCTAGCTGAGGCGAATGAACCACCGTTATCGCATCGTAGAGAAATGCTTTCCGCACAGTATGC
Source organism: Sinohyriopsis cumingii (assembly GCA_028554795.2). Classification (NCBI taxonomy): domain Eukaryota; kingdom Metazoa; phylum Mollusca; class Bivalvia; order Unionida; family Unionidae; genus Sinohyriopsis; species Sinohyriopsis cumingii. Next base: position 87,189,171 of record CM068833.1, read on the forward strand.
TCTCAAATTAAAATCAAACCCTCTGAATCCTGCTTTTTCGGCTGTTTTTCAACCCAAATACAAAACTTTATACCAAAATAAACCAAACGCCATATCTTCCTTTGGCATTAGAATATCATCCAGCCTTGACACTACAAATATAGATCTTTCTAAAATTCAGAAAACGTCCATCTCCGAAACACCACCCTGGCTAATTAAACAACCAAAAGTACTTTTTACGCTACACGATGGAAAAAAATCCGAAACAAACCCTTCTATCTTCCACAACACTTACCATGAACTCCTCACCGAATTTAAAAACTACACCAGAATTTACACTGATGGATCAAAGGATGAGGAAAAGGCTGCTGCAGCCTTTGTTTGTGGAAATCACACAACGCAAGTTCGCTTACCAAATGGAGCATCAATTTTTACAGCCGAAATCAGAGCAATAGACCTTGCTCTGCAACATATAGAAAAGAACCGTATTTTAAACAGTATCATCTTCTCCGACTCGCTATCAGTACTCCAGTCACTACACAATAGAAAACTGGAGAACCTATTATTGAAAAACATACTCGTAAAAAATACCGAGCTGAGTGTCTCCCACAATATAATATACTGTTGGTTACCTAGCCACATTGGTATTAAAGGTAACGAAAAAGCAGATCGCGCTGCTAAAATGGCCCTTACTCAAGAACCATCTGATTTTAAAATACCATATACTGATTTTAAACCTTGTATCAGAAAGTTCTTACGTCAGAAGTGGCAGGCATCATGGAATGATGCTGTAAATAACAAACTTCACGCAATCAAACCAACTCTAGGAGAATGGACTCCTTCCTACAGAACCATTCGTAGGGAGGAGGTAGTCATTGCAAGAATCTGAGTTAGTCATACTTATATCACCCACACTCACATACTAAAAGGTGAAGACCCACCAGAGTGCGTTTCTTGCAATGAACCATTCACTGTCAAGCACTTTATGATAGAGTGCTTCGACCAACAACCTACGCGCGATCGTTATTACATTGTGCATGACATGAAACAACTTTTTGATACTATAAACATCACTCGTATTATAGTGTTCCTGAAAATCGTAAATATTTACTCTAAACTCTGACTTTTATGCTATCACCTTGTGCAGTTTTATGCAATATATATACCGTCCCATTTTAATACATATTCATCTTATTTACATCTCCCGTTGATCGGGAAGCTTTATTTTGCACCGTTACCATCTTACCGTTTTTAATTTCAACCATTTGTTCTTTTATATCGCTGGTCGATATATGACCTTTTATAAGTTTTAAAAGATTATACAAACAACACTTTGTTTGGCGCTAAATAGCCTAACAGTGCTGATGCGCCTTTAAAAAAAAATAAACAATCAATCAATCATTGACATAATTCTTGTATTGGGGACCGAAAATGATAATGTATGACTTTGTGACAATAAGCTCTAATCGCTACTTATTACTGTAGTCGTATGCTATATGTAACAGCTTTTGTAGATTGATAGGATATATAGCCAAAGGTGAAATATCATCAGCTAGGGATGGATTTCCCAAAGCTAAGGATCCAATCTTTGCTCCAAATCCACTATTTTCTAACTGAAGGAAGCATGTCAATTATAAATATTGCGTTCATCAAGGTTGACAAAACACCCCCTTGTCTCACTCCTTGGCCAATTGAGAACCAATCTGAAAATTGCCCATTGACAAGAACTTTACTCTGTAAATTTGGATACATGTTAAAAAATATCAAAAGGGATTTACCCGTAATTCCCAACATGAATAATTTAAAAGTAGTCCTTTGTGCCACACGGTATCAAATGCCTTTTTTGTATCAAGAAAAGCAGCAAAAACCCGTGAACCCATGTTTACATAATATTGTACTGATTGCAACAGCACAACGCTCGCTGTTGTGCAGCCTAAACCTTTCTGGTAACCATGTTGTTGTGAACTGGGTATGCTAGAATTAGCATCTTTGAGCCAAGTTACCAAACGTTCATGAATCATTTTCTCAAATGTTTTGTAGATAACAGGCAGTAAAGTAACAGGCCTGTAACTTTCGAGGGAGTTCTTTGATTTTATGTTACCTCTGTACAGTGGTATTACTAGCCCTTTTTTGCAACCTACACGTATGTAAGATTGATCAATCATCTGAGTAAATAAAGTTGTCATACACTCGATGAGGTAGTCGCTGCCATAGATCGAATGTTCATTGCAAATTTGATCATGGCCCGATGCTTTTGATTTCTTTAGACTTTTAATGATTTCTCTTACTTCGTTTAAACAGATAGGCCTACTGGTCTTTAAGGCCTCGATATTGCTTACTCCGTCCTGTAGACCCCGATTTAATTTTTTCTCTATAAATTCATAAAAGTTTCCGTAAAAACAATGGCTAAAATTTGGCGCGTGAATGTCCTCATAGTACCTGGCAAAGCCATTTGCAATGGAATAATCATCACGGACACAAACTCCATCAGTTGATAGTTCCTGACAAAAATTTATATTGTTCCATCTCTTAACGTTGATCATTTTCCAAAAGCGTCTTACATCGCATTCATGTGCTTTTTCAATTTTTTCATACACCTCCCCAATATATTTTTCCACAGCCAGTTTTTGAAAGTTTCTAAAGTCTCTCTTCTTATCTTTATATTCTCTGTAAGAATTATATTGACTATCCCTCGGTCTTCCCTCATTTATCCAAGTATACCTAGCTTGTCTTTGAACTTTATGTGCCTCTTTGAGTTCATTTGACCAGTATGGTTTGGCATGATAATTGAATTTAGACTTTGGAAGCGCGATGTCGCTTGACTGCTGTATTGTATTAACAATGTGCCCGTAAAATCTACCAACATTGTCCGAAATAGTATCAATATCGAAAGTTTTCAGGCGATGGTCCAGCTCAGTTTGATAGTTTTTTCAAGATATCAGCGTCTAATTTATTCCAAGCTATGTTATTTCTCTTCATAGACTGTCTGAGGTCTCTCCCACAGGTCACTGTAGGAAGGGAAGTCAGGATAGGGAGGTGGTCAGATATCACGTGCTCTTCGTAATCTGAAACAATGTGCACACTCCGTAATCTACCTACGCATTGATCCGACAGTACAAAATGATCAAGCATCGTTCTTGCTGGGGTGAACGTATAACGGGAACCAGTGCATATTATTAAATGTCCAGCACTCACTAGATTATTATATCGCAAGAACTCATGAAATACCTTATCTTTGTAATCTCCGAAAGTGTCTGGTTCAGCTACTGCATTGAAATCAACAGTAAAATACACGTCCCCCCGCTGTGAGTACTGATCATACAGATTTTGAATCAACTTAGTTTGCGTTTTGTAACAATCTATGCCATACAATAGGGTCGGCATATATACACAAAAATATATACATTTTGCATATCTGGAAATGTGAATTTTACGCTAACAACTCTGTCACTATTAACTTCATCTATAAAGTTAGCATATCTCATGAGAGAAGTTTTACAGAAGATTGCAACTCCTCCTTTACCACATTTTATTAACGTGCTAATAGAGGAAATATCCTTGGCCTTGGCAGTGCATTTGCAATCAGAACGAATATAATCGCAAAACGGAAGTACATGCTGTAATAGTTTATGTTCAGTTATGCAAGCTACCTCAACATTATATTTATCCAACATTGCACTAAAGTTAAGAGCCGAGGACATAATTCCTCTAACATTTCAGCTCAGTATATTAAGATTCATATTAACTTGCAATATAGGCATATGAATATTTATACATAGTGAAAGCAGGACTAAAATGATAAATATGACAAAACACATTAACTTATGACAGTACATAATGGCAAATTTATGAACAATTGACTATGTCACCCTAGTCATGGAATATCGCATCCTGTACCTTCATTTGCCTCCTCATCGCGATTGTTAAATCTGTCTCGCCAGGAATGATTCCCATACCACCTTTTACATAAACACCTTTTGGCCACGTTACATCATTTTCAACAGTGTTGCAGTCTGAATTATATACCGTCAGCTTGGCCGATAACCAAATACGTCTACTGTGGATACACTTTATGGATAACGGATTTATATCGTATTCTTTCAAGAATTTACTGAGGCCTTCAGCAGTAGATTTGACGCCAATGCCACCCACATAAAAGCGCCTTGTTCTACGTCTAACCACACCTTCAAATACAACATTCTCATCATTGTCATCAACATCCTCATGTCCAACAATACTCTCTGAGCCGAGTTCTAAACTTGATTTACCAAACGATCTAGGTCTTTCTACCTGACCCCCAATAACGGTAGGTATCTTGCTAGGAGGGGTTTTCAAGTCAATACCTTTCACATTACTGTTGCTAACCATCTGATGCCTAAAGTGCTCTATCCTGGTCGAAGTCCCCTGTTCAGAAAGCCGTTCGGTGTGGGCTAACGGTTTATTTTGATTCCGAATGGGTGTGCACACTACATTTTTCACACCAGGATGAACATTGGCTTTAGAAATCTGTAAGATATTTCCATCGAAGGGGGCGATATGTCTTCTATCGACAGTCTGTGAAATTATGTCCGAGCTTTTTGAAACCAGAGTTTGCAGAGCACTGCCCCCCCCCCCCCTTTTTCCAGAGCTGGTTGGGCCGTTACACTGGTTTGCGACTCCACTGCCGTTGTACCTGGAATAGAGTCGTCAGCCTCAACCGACACGGGAGACAAACAGTTGGACACTGTAGTTCTGTTCTGAGATTCACTCGATAGGCAGCAGTGTGTATCACATCCAGTTTTGTTAGCCAATCAAGACGGGAGATGAACAGTTAGACACAGAAATCTAGTTCTGAGCTGCAATTTATGGAGAGCGTTGATCACCACATCCAGTAGCACTACATGCTAGGTTACTTACACCTGGACTAAACGTGCGAACGACATTCGCATTAGACATGGGTTTACTCAAAGATTTCATCAGCTTAACTCTAAGTTATTACAAACAAAGTTGCGCAAAGCACTAACTTGCGTTTAGAATTATACTTCTATAGAAGGATATAAAATTATGTATAATCTGCTTACCTGGTGAAATGTTATATTTCGTTTCGTAAATGAAGAACTGCAGAGTACAATACACTCCACAGAGGAAACGGTAATGTGTCATTATATAATTATCAAAATATTCTTTTGGGCCCATGACAGTAACTTTGTGCCCAAAAATAAACATGGTATCATACTAGTACTGTACTGGCCACTTAGGAAAAGAAGTTTCGCTCAGCCCAAACTGAAACACATTATACACGTTAATGAGTTTCACGTTTTGTTTTCATTTTAGCAGTTATGCATTACAACATCCGTGTAAAGTTCAACTGAAATAAAATGGTGACCAAAGCCATTGCAATGTTATCATTTAGCAGGAATCATGGTTTATTCGACGCTGTGCTCTTATGCCAAGATCCCTCATTATTCAACCTTAGCAAAAATCTCCAAGGCCAAAGCTTGGGCAGATAATAAAGACCCCCAAAATTAAAGGGAAATACTTGTTACCATTTACTTTAAACAATACAAAGTGTATTCCACGGGAACGTGATAAATCCCCTCCTTGCTAAAGCATCATATTGTGACGTATATGTTCTTGCTGATTTTGATAAGCACGGGTACCAGTCCATAGCAGATTTATTGGCACAATTAATAATTGCGCAATGTGAGTGCTTGTGATGAACGAACGATCAACCCTGTGCCTGTGACGATGACATGTGTTTTTAATTTCTTCAACAAAGACTAAGTGGGCACAGGTATTTGCATGCTTTGTTACACGTCTTTTGCAAAGGCTAGGGGCATTATGTATACTGCTAGCTTATATGAAAGAAAAATATAATTGACCTTGAAAATAAAGTACATCTCAACATATTAACCAAAAACAGTATATAGAATTATTGATATTTATTTTCAGGATTTCCAAACGCGGCTGAAATATTCGATGGTACTTTCCTTATGTTACAAGCCTGTGTTCTAATGAGAAGACTAAAATTTTTTACACAAAAACATTTCTTTCTGGTAATGATAGACAATTAGCAAAAGGCAAAGGTATAATTTGAGAGACACTATGTGCCCCATATAATGCAAGCATTGCTCATTAATTCGAACTAAACATTTTTGTGAGTACCACATTTAGTTTTCCTTCATCATGCGCATACAAAAAATCTTTTTTCATCTATACCTTTTACGCATATATTTAGTCCGGCTGATCCTATTTTTATCTTTTGTAATGGAAGCAATCTAGAGCTCCCAATTAGTTGTTATTATGGGATACACTTGTCGATGTTATTCAACATTTAAGTGATATTTTTAGAGAGATTTGGTCCTTGCCTTTCTTATCGAATCTGAAACTTGCTTAATTCCCTTTATGTCTCTACGTGAATATTTGAACACCTGATCAATTGTATAATACACCTAGAAGCTAATTGTTAAAATGTAGAATGGCTATTGATTCTGTAGAACAGAAGGTATTACTCAGTTTGTGATGTACCTAAGCAGGATCTAAATTAACTATTGTACCATAGTTATCTACACAGCTGACAGTGACTTGACCTGGTATGGGTGTATTTAGAACTTTCCCACTAGAAAGCTTCTACAGCAATTTACATCATATATATATATATATATATATATATATATATATATATATATATATATATATATATATGTATAAGGCAAACAATCATACAAATGTGTATATGTGGTAGAAAAGGTATATATTTTGAACTTGGAACCGGGGGGGGGGGATTCCCGAACCGAAGTTGTACTTTACAACGTAGTTGCTGCATAATGTTTTTTCGCTTACATTGTGTTACCACATAATCTTAGCTAAAATATAAACAATTTTATCATCAACTGCTGCATACACGTCAAGCAAATAAATATTATTAAATACCTCCCTTTAATAAAATCAAGTGGCATCTAGAAATTTGTAATACAATTGTAGTAGAAATTTGAAACGGTAGAAAATATGCATAATTTGTCCATGAATATATATGCAAGGCTGTCATGGTATTTACTAATTCCTGTTACGCAGAGATAATATTTAGTTGCACGGGTGTTAAAAGTACATCAGAGGTGATATATATACGTATTTATACCATATATAATTATTAGCACACTTCTAGTAGGATGGGAAATAACATTGTCTTTTAAATTAGAGTGCAGAAGGCCCAAAGATTTGCACTAATACAGTCCTGGGTGAAATTGAAAATACAATTTCAGATGCGTCTATGGGCAAAAGTTCTATATTGAACCTTTATTAAGACAACAACCAGCCATCAAAAACAAACTAAAGTGATGAAACTTGTTCTGGACATGGAAGAATGTAATTAGCTGAAGCTAGCTGTTGCTTTCATGGGTCTTAAACAAGAGTTTGATATTTACTACATATGTAGATTGAGAGGCTCTGAATATTTTTTGAAAAGGAGAATTATAATCTACTCCACATAGCTCAGTCAGGTGCTTAACATAAATAATACCATGCATTTATTCTAGTGATTGCTTTGTTACCAAGATGGTGTGGTCAACTGTTTAAGGGCTAGCTTGGCGCGTAGCTTTCAGAAGTTTGCCTGCTTTACAAAATAGGGTAGTTCTTGGTCAGATTATTTCCTCATTAAAAAGAGATGCCACCATAACCTTAGTCTTTTGTAGGCTATATGTTGTATGCAGTCTCAGATCGACAGATGACAAATGTTATAATTATATACATGGACTTGTGAGGCTGTCACTTTATTCTATTTGAGTTGTCAACGTACTTAAGACAAAGTCGAAGTCAAGCGATTTAGACCATTTGCAGAATGTATTTGCTGGTATCCCTACCATGACTTTCTGGGACTACCGTGATCCGATGATAGTTTCGTCCGCAATACTGTTTCACTCACTCGGGACTTAGTTAAATTTTCCCATTCCGGTCCCTGAATTATGCTTTCTTCTGTTCTTATTGTGTATTTGTTGCGCTCTGGGACGTATTAAAGCCAACAGCTACAGATTGGATCTTGTTATAAATATGTGTACGGAATGTTTACTTCATCTGTACAGATATATTCAGAAGCTTGTGTTTTCCCAGTGTTATAGTAATCTTTAGATGATTTAGACCCAATCTTTTCTGAGATTAAAGGGAATTTAGACATCTTTACTTATTTATATTGACAATTGTCTGTATATTTCTTGTGTGAAGCGTATATTCAGAAAGATGTATGATCCAAATTCTTGTAACTCGCTGCTCCAACGTTGATGACGCGATTTCACCCATACTAACTGCGTTTGTCTTTCTACTGAACGTTACACCACTGATTGATATCAACCAGTCTGCCAATCATTGTACAACGAACGCCGCGTGCGTTACCCAGTTACTGGCTCTAAGACGTGCACATGCCGTACACGTTATAAATATACAACATAGGTCAAAATAGTATGTACCTGTCGATATAGATGAAGGAAAAATGTATCACAAAGAACCAGCGTCTTTGAGATGATAATGGTATAAACTATATCGACCTCAACATATAGCGTATAAATTGTAGCGCAACTGTACTGCGCGTTATGACGTCATAAAGTATGTGAGCATTGAAGGGGGACGATATAGGGCAAATGAGAACAAAGAAGGAAAAACACCCTGGGACAATATATGGCACAAATGGGAATTTAAGCTTGGAAACAGGGGGCATGCCCGAACCGAAGTTGTATTTTACAACATAGTTGCTACATACTTTTTCCCCGCTTAAATTGAGTTAACATGGGAGATTTTAACGTGGGTGGACTATAGAGGGACAAAAGTATTGGGACTGTATAGGGATAAGAGGAGTAGAACAGGGAAGGTCACGTCACAGTACTGACGATAAGCAACAATGTAGCACGATGCTGACCTCAATCGGACCAAACAGGGGTGGGGGAAAAAAAAACGCTTGGCGGGAACGGGACTGGCGGGACAGAGTCAGAGAAAACACAGACAATATACATTATACAAACAACTATACAACGGACGAAAAAGAAATATTCGAGGCAAGAAAGCAAATCATGTCGAGACAAATGAGTGGCCCTGAAAAGGGCCTGTGTTTTTGTTTTTAACATCATTACGTTCACATAGAGAGCAACGCATATGTCTTCTTCTCTTCTTGAAACTTCTTTTCACTTCTGGTCCTTAGTTTAAGACCCTTTTCAAACAACCTTGTCTCTCCACATAAATTATTCTTTTCCGAACGCTTGTACCCGTGATCCTGATAAATATCCATGATGATTTCACATGCATGGGTAAGTCCGTACGGAACAGCATTGACGAAACGAGGGTAGATGATTCTACGTTGGTCCACATCTTGTGACGGGAACAAGGGAATGCGGTGAACTATGTTTATTTTTAGAGGAAGTGCAGATCGAAATGGATTGAGTTTATTCACCAATCCAAGCATGCGTTGCAAAATTCAGTCACAACACGGAGTCAGTTTTCCTATCCGAAGAGAGCAGTCTGTGACGTCACATTTCCTATATAGATGCGCTAGCGTCTGTGCGCAATCAATCCATGCGACACAGTTTTCAAACATGACCGAACCTAAGACGACATCCTGGTGTTCTGTATGCCAGTATCAACTTTCCGTTTTCGGCGTTTCTCAGGTCTGTCAGGAAATAGTCCTTTATCTTCGTTTTTGTTGCGTGTACTGACTTCGCCATGTTGGGCTTAGAGAAAACTACCCACGGTTTTAGAAAGGATTAAAACCCTACAATTTCCAAAAATCAAAACGAAATTTTTTACACAAATGTAAAAGAACAGAAAACCGTACACTACGAATACAATGTAAAGTATAGTAGAAATAAGAAATGAAAATTAAGGTATACCTGAGGTCCATGTAAGAAATTTACAAAGAAACACATAATAAAGATTCACTATCCGTGAGCTGATATCAGGTAATCCGAGAACGTCTGAATAACACTCACAAGTTTGTAATCCCAAGAGCGTAATTGCCGACAGTTTGAAAACTGTGTCACTTGGATTCATACAGAACGACAGGATGTCAGGTTTTGGACTGCACACATTTTAGTGAACAAGAAAGGCCAAGGTCAGCCGAATTATTACAGTATCTGGTGGCAAAGGGAACAAAAACGAGCGACATTAAGGGACTGCAAAACGGAGGTAAAGGTATCTTTTTCTTGTTTGCCAAAGGAGACGTACTGCTGTACAAGAAAGACCAAACAATATAATTTAGGGGAAAAGCCGTAAAGATCTATGCTCCTCCGCCCTGATAAAAAATATCGGAGAGAAAGCAGTGTAAATGCACTTCTCAGGACTGCCGCTGGAAATACCAGCTACAGAGCTCCACACTAAAATACAGAAGAAAAATGGAGTTAAGCCGATAAGATCCTATATGGCTACCTACTGGGGATTCTCATCAGTATACACGGGAGTCAGAGTAATAAGCCTTTCTCTAGAAGGTGCAAAGAAGATGCCATCCTTCTTTTTCCTCATGTTTTTTTAAAATCAAAACCTGGTACAGGGGATGCTAATACCATAGGCAATTTTATAAATGCGAAAACAACGGTCACCTGGCCAGGGAATGCCAACAACCACCGCAATAGGCCACACAGGAGGCGCCCTCCAATACAACTACAAAATCTTCAGCAGCGGCTGTAACAAATACAGCGCCTAAGATAATACCAATAGAGACGGAGAGCATGCTGAAAACTGTTCCCGAACCGGAACAGGAAATATAAACCATAAATTCCGAAACTAAATGGGAGTCAGCTGACCATACCAGCTCAGCTGAGAGAAAGAGGGCAAGGGTAAGAGCAAGAAAAAGCCGGAGGAAAAGAGGAGAAGCAAAACTGGTAGAGACAATAACCGCACCGTTCTTTGTATTGGAAGAGCCAAACTTTGCAGACAGCTCAAATAGCCTAGAACAGACACAAGACAATTCCCAAACCAGTCTGGAAATATCAAGGATAGAGGAGACAATAGAACAACAAGTAGAAGTGGACACTAATACAGCACCAAAAACAGCCGAAACACCAAAGGTAACGCAAAAAAGAGAGAAACAGCGACATCTACTCCCAGAACGCCGTCCGAAGCAGAAACCACCGATCTTATTAAAGAATGTAAATCTCCACGAGAAAGAGAACATCGGAAAGAAACAAGAGAAAAAGAACAAAGAAGGACAGTAAGTTTCAACAGAGACAATAAAAGAAGAGTCCTAACCATAGAGGCATACAGGGCGAGAAAATCTACCAACCAAAAGCAAAACTTAAAGGACTATCTAAATATTTTATAGAACTTTCAAAAATTTTGTTTTGAACAATAACGTAAGAATTAAATATATAACTTAAGCACCTTCTCATAGTCAAGATGGAGCTAGATCTGAAAATCCTGACTATGAATGTAAATGGTGTAAATAACAAAACTGAAAGTATTACAGCACAAGCCAAAAAATATGATGTAATTTTAATACAAGAAACTCACGGAATGCCGATACACGCCATGAAAAAACCGGAGGAGGGCTTAGACACCTCAGTTTTTAATAGTAACCACCCAGCAGAGAGAAAAGTTGGGCTGGCGACAATTATCAGGCAGACCGCCAAGGGACTAAACCTTGAAAATATAGGAATACCGAATGACTTACACGACGCTTAGTCCATCTAAAACCAAAAAAATGGAATACATTCAACACATACCTACCACCTGGAATCACAAGAAAAAAGACGACCTTTATACAAAATTTGAACAGATATATTCAAAAATTTGCCATGGATCCCTGCATTTTAGGCGGAGCCTTTAACTGGGCAACTTCCAATCTAGATAAAAGTGAAGGATTAACGGAAAATGACAGAAGCATTTTTAAATGGATTAGGACCTTTACGAAAACAAATAATATTGTAGATACGTTTAAATTTATGAATAAAAAAAGCGAGATTACACATATAAATACGAAAATATTAAGGAAAGAAGAATTGATATGTTTTATATATCGGAAAGTAAATCCGATGCACTAATAAACTGTGAAATTGTACAAGAAAAGATTTCAGACAACAAATCAGTACTCCTAGAGACTAAAATTTCGAACACACTTAAATGGGGAAATGGAGTGTGGAAGATAAACAGCGCTCTCGTGCTCGATGAATGAGTACGTGAGCACTGTTTGCACTCAACTAAGCAGGATGAAAGAAGAACACACTGAAGATATAATGATAGACTGGAAAAGCATTACAATTAAAATAAAACGGACAACCAAATACTATAGTAAGACAAAAAAAATAAAAATAAATAAATTACAAAAACAATGGTTAAAAGAAAAGCACGCAGAAATAATGACCTTTAAAAGACCGCTAACAGAGCCAGAAAAAATAATAACTAAATAATGGGAGGATATGGAAAATGAAATTACACAAGGGATTAAATTAAGGGCGGGAAAATACGAACATTATTACAAAAAAGGAGGGGAATATACAGAAGACTAGAAATTAAAAGAGGAGAAAACAAAAAAGAGATCAAATACAATTTAATGATAACGTTTATAAAAATAAAAATGACATATTAGAAGGTATAAGACAATATTTTGCTGAGATATTTAAATCTCAAAATATAGATGAAGAGGTAATAAATAGGTATATAAAAGAAACACTGTTTAACCAAATATCATTAGATGACAACATTATGTGTGAAAATTTTATAACTAACAAAAATTTTAGAGGCAATTAATAGCTTACAAAAAGGGAAATCACCAAGATTAGACGGTATAACAGTGGAATGTTACAAAAAATTTAAGTAGGAACTTTTAGATTTTTTAGAATTTCTATATAATAATATACTGTTTAAAGGGGAAATGGCTAAAACTTTAAAGGAGGGAATTATTACTCTAATATATAAATTGAAGGGAGTTAAATAAATCTTAAAGAACTGGAGACCAATAACCTTGCTAAATAATGATTACAAAATCCTAAGTAAAATTGAAAATAACTGAATGAAAAATTGTATAAACAAAATTATTGAAACAAATCAAAGCTGCGGGGGAAGGGGAAAATATCATGAATAACGCTCTATCTATAAGTGTTATAAATGAATTACTAAATACAAAGGGGAAAAGGCAGTCATGTATCTTTTCGATCAAGAAAAGGCTTTTGATCGAATAGAGCATGACTTCATTTTTAAAACATTAGGAAAATGTAGCTTCTGACCCAACATTATAAACTGGGTAAGAGCCATGTACAAAAATATAAGTTCAAAAATAATAATAAACTGAGATCTCTACAAAGAAATAAGTATACAAAGATCAGTTAGACATGGCTGTCCCCTGTCTATGCTGCTATATGTAATAGCTATATAATCCCTGAACATAAATATCAACTAAAATAACAATATTCAGGGAATAAAAGTACCAAATATGAAAAGAGATTTGAAAGCTATATTACATGCAGTTGACTGCACTATCTGTACCAGAGATGGATTATCCTTCAAACATTTACAATACGAATTCACAAAATTTGGAAAAGCCTCTGGTTCAGCTATTAATCACGCTAGGACAGAGATTTATGTAATAGGCAACCGGCGGGGTAACCACCCAGCGTTGACCCCCAACCTGATTAAGAAACAAGTAAAAGCTTTAGGAATCACATGTGGAGCGAACTCTACTCACAAGTTCTACAGTGAGCTATTAATAAAGATTGAAACACAAATATAAACTTGGTCACATACGAATAGTAACCTCATGGACCGTAGGTAAAACCTACATGAACTATAAAATGAGCTCGATACAACTAACAGAAGCAATGATTAATAAGATTGAAAAGAAAATACTGAGCTTTATTTGGGATAACAAAATCCACTATTTAAAGAAACACCATATATAGACCTAAAGACAAAGGAGGATTAGCCCTACCCAATTTGAGTGTAACACGAAAATCTAACATTTTGAATAGATTTAAATATATAAATAACCCTCCCCAATTACCAAAGGAAGCTATTTACATATACTTATATGGGCACCTATGTCGTTTTAACAATACAAGATATCAAAACAACTTGCTAACTAAACTATTAAAACCACCTGGGACTTGTAAAAGAATCAGCGATCTATTATATAAATATAGAGATAACAAAGATATATGGGATAAAAACAAGAAGACATACAATATACTAAATTAGATAGCAAGCCAAGATAAACACATAATAGAATTCAAGTATCCGAATTTAAACTGGCCGATAATATGGAAAAATCATGCGAACATAAAATCACCAGCTGTCAAAGGGAGACTATTTTTATATCTACATAGAAGCTGGATGACCGGTGAGGCGGCTTTTAACAGACATATAATCAACACAATACCAAGATGTATTTTATGTAAAAACCATATTGATTCAAAGAAACATTTAATATTAAGATGCACAAAAAAAGATACGGAGAGACAAATTATAAAAAACAAAATCATAAATAAATATGGAACTTTTGATGCCATGCAAATATTGTTTACCAATAATATCGAGGAAAAGAGTTTATGTAATGACATAATACGGTATATCAACTCAATTATGAAAACAAGAAGAGAAGATTTTGAATAATAAATGCTAAATTCTAATATATAATTCTAAATTAAACACATCTAAAACTCCTTAAAAATAATTATTTTTTTATTTTTTATATATTCGTTTTAAAATATAGATACCGTAAGGTGAGTGAAATTTTTCTGGGAAAAGAGGTCCCTGTAAGACTACAATATCTCTGACAACAACTACAGGTACAGTGAACACATAAACACCAAATACTACTTACACACTTTACTCAAAAAAAAAATAAATAAAAAAAAATAAATAAAAAAATGATAAAAAACCGAATAAATAAATCAATAAGTACTTCTCTTCTATAACCCACTATTTACCCACACTAAAATGCTTCTATACAGTATTAAAGAAAAACAACTAAGAACAACTTGAAAAGATTTGACTTAGTAAGCCAGTCCGAACACAAACACAAGAATAAAAGCAACTAAGCAATATAGCACCATACATATAGCACACACCGGACAATACCGATCCACTGGCGATGGGTCGCTCATGTAAGCAGCTCCAGAACCAGCCAGGGCAATGGAGTTTCTGAAACACTAGAATAGGGCGGTGTTGCAAACCCTATCAAAATTTTATTCAAACGAAATTTCTAAAATAAAATGTACAACACACCTATTTAAAATAAAAAACAGACATAAAATCCTTTACTGTTTAGAAAGTAGGGGGTTCGCCAAATGATGTAATTCTGAGGACGACCACACCAGTAAAGAACATAAGAAGACGATATATTGGGGTGCACCGGCTGTGGAGACGACAACTGATAGTATAGCAGCGGCTACAAAGTCAACACAGTTCTACTTCCAAAAGAGGTTGATTTTAATTGGGATTTAGTCGATTATCTTTCTTCTTCGCCACCTTCTCCTTCTTTACCACACGTCTAGGATTGTAAACAGAGACATAAAGAAGAATGGGAGAAATTTTTACAGCAACAGCAGAAGGAAGCAGAAGAAGCTTTTCGCTTTCAACAACAACAGCGGGAAGAAGAAGAGGCAGGAAGGAAACGACATGTAAAAGAAGCAGAGCAGAAACAAGGTCTAAGAGAGAAGGAGAATAGTGAAAGCCACACGGTAACGGTATTTTAGACATTTTAGCAGAGTTAAGGAGTCTGAAACAAATGTAACAGGCTTCTGTATTACGACCCAAGAGAAAAAGACCTTCCCGAGCCAAGCAACCCATCCCGGTTACTACGCCTGTGATACCACCCATAGTGATTTCTACCAAATCGTCATCGACAGGAGCAAGTCCAGAAGTGGCAAAGGCTTTAGGCAGTTCAAGATGATTACGTCTTGTCCCTGAGTTTGTTTCTAAAACAAACAAATACCCAACGGTCCTATACAGGGCCACCCACCTCTCTCGAAAAGAGATACTATTTCAATTGCCAAAATCAAGTAAACCTCAAATAGCCCTATGTTACCCATAATGTATAAGTGCGTGAGTGTAAGTTCTTACTCTAAAAATCAAAACCAATAGACACTAACGGTTTATGCCTGGTATATTCTGGTACAAATTTGACAATCCAATTCACAACACAACACAACACTTTTAAAAGTTCATGCACATCCTCTGTGTCTTTGTTAATTCTCTCCGATTGTTTTAATATCTTCACAGGTTTTCCTCCTCTTCTTCCACACTTTTTCACCTTATTCTTCTTTTCTTCTCATGTTTCCCTTTCTGCACGTGTCTGGGTTATTCCTTTGGGGAGGGTACATCTTCTTCCTTTTCGCAACCTTGCTCTTCTTCTTGCTCCTGTTATTTCTTAGGGCAATCTGAAGACCAATGTCTTTTTTCTTGACAATGATAACAGGTATATTGACTGTTGTCTCTTCTAGCACCTGTTTTGCTTTTTTTGACGGTCTGGACACTCTGAAGACCAATGCCCTTTCTTCTTAGAGATATAGCAAGTATCGTGACTTTTATCTCGAAGGGAGGGTGACTTGTCAGTCGGCTTGTCTGAAGAATATTTTCTTATGAGACCTCGCAACGCTCTGATCAAAGTTTGATATGTGTGGCTTCTTCCATCGTTCTGCTCGGTTTGAGAGTGAAATGAATATTAGAAGGGAAGTCAGACACTCTTTATATATACGCTGGTCTGCCACGGATGTAAAGTGACCCATGGTGTTTAAAATGCAGTCATTTGACTTTTCGCAGTCAAGATGAAACGATCGCATAAATTCGTGGAGAAAGGCGAAAGAGGCATAAACGTGATTTATCGCCTCGTACAGTAGCTGAAGTCTTGGCACAAATTCATGCCAGTGATTTTGAAGATGACATGAATGAGCCAGAATCCAGACCCAGAGAGTCTACACCTAGCCAAAGTTCACCACTATTAGTAAACCCTGAAAGTTATTATCAAATTCGAGAGACAGAACAGCGCTGATCTAGAGAATTTAGAACTACGGCTTACACCTACACGGTGAAGTTTAAGGATTTCACATCTAACGTACCATTGGAGAAAACAGCAGGCTTCATCACAGAGATGTGGGATCACTTGTTAACCACACTGAAACGTTAATGTCAAGCCAAAGAAGACGATCGCTCGAGACTTTCCATTCATCACGACAGTCTGAAGTCCCCCGTTTGGATCGAGTTTAGTAACCCAGCAGAATTGACACCTTCCAAAGTCATAAACAAGGTTCAACACGTGCAACAATCCAACGACAAATGTCACATCACCGATAGAAAAACCACACTGTTCATGACTCATGTCTTTCTCCCCAAAGGGACCGGACAACGCAGGAAAGTGTTATTGTTGGACGACCTTCGCAGCATCAAGCGTAGCCTCGTCCAAATTAACAACCCTCAGGACCAGATGTGTTTAGCTAGAGCCATCGTGGTGGGACGAACGTATGCTGACAAGAACGAAACAGTAGAATGGAAAAGAGACTGGAAGAACATTCGATTATCGAACCGAACCAAATAAAGAAGTGAAGCAGAACTCCTGTTACAGCATGCGAGGACATCCAAAGAGTTACCTTGGTGCATTCCTGAAATTGCCAGACGTCTTGGCTCCACACTATACCTTGAAAGTACACCGTCAAAAAGTGCGCAGACCGCTATTGTTTCGAGGCAAATATTTCTGAGACGGAAAATACATTCACGTATATTATCACTATGGACATTCCGATACCATCATCAGTATCACCGCATTCTTGGAATATGGTTATTACTGTGAGAAATGTGACAATGGCTATAACAACCGAGAGCAACACAAGCATTATGGAAATAAATTTGTGGGATGTTAGGCCTCTCAACCCTGTCTGGACGAAGGACAAAAACGAGTGCATTGCCCTGCTTGTCAACTCACTTTTGTCAGTCCAACCTGTTGCCAACATCTGAAGACACAATGTTCACAGCAGACAAGTGCTTGTCAGCTGCTGAGATTGTGCCCAACTTGAGGACAAGGTGTGCGTACCAAAAATGCCAAGGCACACGTATGTTCAGGAAAGAAACGATGTCACATTTGACACCAAATCGTGGGCTTGGAACACCAATGCTATATTAAAGAAATACCATTCCAATCGTCAAGAGAAGAAAGATGACCAGAAGAAAGGGAATTTCATCTTTTTCGATTTCGAATGCATGCAAGAGACTGGCATTCACATTCACAATTTCTGTGTGGCTCATCGAGCGTGATAAAAGTGCATCCAAGAGCCTATCTTTAGTCATTGCTCTCGCTGCAGCAAGATTCCTGGGGGACGTGAACAAAATCTTTCGAGGACCGAACACGCAAGCCGATTTCGCCCAATGGATCTTAGACCCCATTTGACGAGATGTGGAGCCAAGAGGACATCGAACGAGATTGTCATCATCATGCCACGGTGATGGCTCACAATTTCTCGGGATACGATGTACAGTTTCTTTTGAGATACTATACGGAACAAGGCACCGCACGTACTAAAGTGACTTTGATCGGAGCTAAAATCATTTCCATGCAAGTGTAACAAGTACAGTTTAAAGATTCGATGACTTACTTGGCCATGCCCTTCAGTCGAATGCCTAAAACGTTTGGAATGACATAAATGGCCAAATGTTATTTTCCCCACCTTTTCAATACCCAAGCCAATCAACACGCCGTTCTGTCCCATTTGCCAGAGGATCACGACTATGAGCCAGCCAACATGCGTACCGAACAACGAGAGGCTTTCTACGCTTGGTATCAGTCTCACGCCTCTGACCCCTTCGACTTTCAGGAAGAAATGTTAAAGTATTATCGTTCCGACGTGGAGATTTTACGACGTTGCTGTGGAAAATTTCAAGAATTATTCATGGAACACGGAGGAATCGATACTTTGAAAGAAGCCTGCACCATTAGTGTTCCTTAGTGTACCGCTAACGATTCATGCCCGAAAACACCCTGGCTGTCATCAGCCCTCAAACGACGAACTTTGTCAAACGTCACTACTCGGTCGAAGCCCTATGTTGGCTACATTACTTGTGTGAAAAGGAAGACAAAGTGATCCAGCACTCCCGCAATGAAGGAGGTGAAAAGGGCAGTTACCCAAACGTTTAATCCTTGGTAGCGTGAGCTACACGGGCTTCAACGGAGTCTGCAATGAAAATGCTTTCCACTTTTATCACTATGACGTATTCAAGATTGAAGTCAGTCGCGATGACAAGTCCTTGTGCACCAGACCCTTCGTACCTAAGTTTGGTGACAAGAATAATTACTTGAAGTCGTTCTTGCCACCGGACAGTTAGGAAACAACATCAGTCACGGAATTACGTACGAGGATTTTGAAAGATGTTACACTTTGTGGGTGTTTGATTTCACTCCAGACCAAGGCAGCGACGAGGGACATTTCCTCCCTATAAATCCGGCCAGATTCGAGTGGAACTTCAGTTTACCAAACCTCTACCCCACACAGTGAACGTCCTTTTGTATGCCGAATTCGACAATGCCATATAAATCAATAGTTTGGGAGATATCACTATAGATTATTAGAAGCTATAGAAGACTGTTATCCCTCTTTGAATAGTAGAGAATAAATGGAATTATAATGGGAGGAGACCGTGGAAGCAGACCCCCAAGACAAAGACAAAAGAACATAGTGATGAAGTCCAGATGGCCAGAACAAGAACAAAATTTATTCTCCTGTTTTGCCAAACACTTGGCACAAAAAATTACGGAATTGATCAAGAAAGATTGCTATGGATGTCAAAACGATCATCCCAGTCAAATTCAACACGATAAATGTCTGATGCTGAGTAAAGAAGAAAAATTGAACGAGTAATTGGACGAAGCTTGGAGTCACATATCGGAAGAAGCCGTGTTGCATCAGTGGTATAAAGACCTGCGTGAACATTCCTTTCCTCCATTAATGACTCTAGAGATCTATCGCATCGACGCTCTCTTGGCTCAGAGTGCAGAGACAAAACGGAAAAACGGTTACTTGTCAGACAAATTCAAAGAGAACGTCAGGACTGAATTGATTACTTATCATTACCTGTGAAGAAAAACAACACAAACATGGATAACTGGGAACTTTATTACGTTTTGCAACTCACTTCGTACACTGCTTCTTGGAATCCTGTCGTGCGTGCTAAAGATGAACTACCTCATCGCAAACCTCAAGACCATCAAGCTTATGTCATCAACACGGACGACAGTCATCTCACAGGAACCCATTGGGTAGACGTCTACTTTTCCCGTGATGGTTGTGTGGAGTATTTTGATTCGCATGGATCACCTCCTTTGGAAGACGATATAATCGACTTTATGAGAAGAAATGCTCAGACAACACGATTCAATAATGTGAAATTACATGGCACAGATTCCATGGTGTGCAGAAAATATTGTGTGTATTTTCTTCGTCAACGCAGTCTTGGATATTCTTTAGTACATTTAGTGGCTTATTTTGATCGTCACTCCTCTAGAAAGGACGAGAAAGTAGATCGATGGTTTTGTGACCCTTATGGTTATATTTTGTCTTTAGCTAGGAAACGTGGTGTACATCAATGGTCCAACGACTTCAAACAGTGGAAGTCTAAATTCAGTTAACAACGTTGTCAACCTTGTGCAAAATAGAGAGTTATTTAAGAAAATGTTTGTTGTTTATTGAATTGTTAATTTAATTTTTTAAAATTGTTTGTTGTTAGTAATTTAAATAAAAATGTTGTGTTTGGAAGACAAAAAAAATGCGTCATTGTTTGTTTGTCATTTCTATCACGAACTGTACTCTTTGAATTCTCTCTATCCCTCAAATCAAACTATTTTAGCGTTCCGACTCTAAACAGTGTAGGGATGTTTTCTATCGCGTTCGCGCTTGAACAATATAAAGATGGGTAGTCTCCAGTCTGACCAACATTCCATTCCATTCATTCAGGAGCCGTGGACCATTCAACATCGCACGAGCAGTACTCCCGAACGTCCACGTGCGGCTATGAGTTTGCCCTAAGACTGGTCATAATGATGAGCCACCAGCCAGACAGGGTCTAAGTGTTTGCCGGCGTCAACAAGGACTATTGCAGAAATATTACACTGGAACGGAACAGAGAAGTCGGTAGAACACAACAGAGATAGACTCTAGAGGCAAAATAATAAAGGGTGGAATTTAGCTGGCAAACAAGTGGCTGCGGAATTACCAATCCACCTCGACATCGTGAATCAAAGGACCTTCATTACGATACCAGTTTTATTGCCACTTCATTCGGACTGGAAAACCATCAGCAAGAAAACGGGGGGGGGGGGGGAAGCCACATTGCATATACAATAGGAGGCCAGACAAGGACAGCGTTGGATAGAACAGAACTAAAAAGAAGTGGGCCAAAATAGTCACAAAATGGGTACTGCAAGAACTCCTATGGACCAACGGGAAGGCATCACTTTACGGATTAACAGGGGTCTAGCCACCGCGGAGACCTTGGGGTAGAGTAGACTCAAAAGTGTGACTCAGAAGTGAAGCTGACTACCCAAGAAGATTTCAGCAAAAATACTTTGGCGTGAAAAGGCCAAGTATACTAGCGAAATTGCCTAAGTGATATGTAATTGCCTAAATGTATATGGTGTAAACCCGTTTTTTGATAATATATCTATTTCCAAATTCTAATTTGACCTGTTTTGGTACCACCATAAAAAATGTATTATCTCATGTTTTGCGTGATGCAAACTATTCATAAGTCATTCAGTCATTACTGATTGGTATTTAATTAATATATTGTATGTACACTTTTTACACTAAATTCCAACTTTAGAATGGATCATTTGGTTTCCAAATTTTTTCACTCAATTGATTTGAATAATTGCACAGGTGGCTTACACATTATTTGAAATAAGTATGGGCTGGCGTTTTTGGGAGTACAAAACATCCATGTGTGGATTTTATATTTTGGTTTGTGGATATTATATAATAGATTTTTTTTTCTCTTGGCCTGTGTGGATAGTAGATAATATGAGAAGTGAATGTAAGTGATATTTTCCTTCACGTCCGTGCTTGACGAATAGAAAGTCAAAGCGTTCGTCATTCGCGCCGTTCTATACATAATACAAGACGATGAGCATAGAGTTGTTTAACCAGTTAAAGAACAGTTGGTACTGGATGGTGGATGGCACCTAAGTAGTGGAAAGGCTAGAGAAGGTATGGTCGTATCCAGTTACCAAGGACTTTGTGACAAGTCATGTGGCCAGTCTGAAAGTAGCCAGGGATCTTGTCCACGGCATGATCGAAGAGAAAGTCAAAAAGTTACGAATCTTCATTCAACGTCCGTATGCGAGAGTGGGCAGCTTGAATGAGGCCTTTGATAATGTAATGAATGTCAGGTGTTTTTTGGAAGACATACTGCATTGGACAAAGTGGTCATTTGTGAAGTGGGGGATGTAACAGCTAAATAAAGCAGAAGAACTAATGAGACAAGTGTTGGAAGAAGAAGTCAAGAAGATAAAAGAAAGGTGGTTTAAGGAAAGAAAGGAGAGAGAAAACAGAAAGTAAGAAGAAGAGACTGATAGACTAAATGAAAACTGGATGAAGGTGCAGAAGAAATTTAGGTTGATGAGCCATCCTAACTGGATGCCAGAGAAAGAGAAAAAGAAGAAGAAATGAATGATTAATAAAGTGAGAAAATGGTGGAAGAACTGGAAGAAGAAGAAGAAGAAGAAGAAACCAAAGGCCCTTTTCAAGGCCACGCATATGCCTCAAAAAGAATTGTTTTTTTACCTCAAAATTTGTTTTCTCGTGTGTTGTATAGTTGTTTGTATAATGTATATTGTCTGTGTTATCTATGTCTCTGTCCCGCCAGTCCCATTCCCGCCAAGCGTTTTTTCCCCCAATGTTTGGTCCGATTGAGGTCAGCCACTTGTTACATTGTTGCTCATCGTTAGTACCGTGACGTGACCTTCCCTGTTCCATTCCTCTTGTCCCTATACAGTCCCAATACTTTTGTCCCTCTATAGTCCCACCCCTGTTAAAAGTTCCCATGTTAAATTCCCATGTGTGCCCTATATCGTCCCAGGTTGTTTTTCCTTCTTTGTTCCCATTTACCCCATCTCGTCCCCCTTCACTACTTTTGTGTGTTCTTGTGTGTGCTTGTGTTTGTGTGTATATGTGTGTGTGTGAGAGAGAGAGAGAGAGAGAGAGACAGAGACAGAGAGAGAGATTTTGGATTTTTAACGTAACTTAAACAATTTTTCAGTCATATCGCAACGATGTATGGAGTGTGGCAGTTTATTGTGATGTCTAGCCCTGAGGCATAATGCTGCAGACATGTAGCGTAATGTCCCACCCAGTCACATCATTCTGACACCAGGCCGACCAGTCATAAAACTAACCGTTAATGATGAACGCATAAAGAGGCAGCTGTTAGTTACATTTTTATAAATCTTTGATATGACTCTCGGCCAGAGATCGAATCCGCGGCCTCCCGCATCCGAGGTGGACACTAACCACTAGGCCACCTGAGCAGTCGTCATAAACTGTAATTCATGTCGTCAGAAATGGCGTATCATTTAGCCTAAATTTGCGTTTGATGCCGAATCTCCAGTGAATCATCATAGTTTAACGATGTGTACCGGATTCAATGCTACATTGCCATATATCCCTTAAAATGGCACCAAATGTTACATTTTACCATGACCCCCATACTGAACAACAACAATATTAAATTCCCATAGACATATATACCAAACCTCTACGTTATCTCTAAGTATAATATAGACTTTTGCTTGCTATTTCGCCTCATAAATGACCAATCCATTATGGCGGATGAGTGAAATATTCCGTTTCTCATGCACACCCTCTTCCTGCATACCGCAACTTTCCTTGAATTACTTGTAAAACAACTAAAATTGTTTACTGTCTCTTCTGTTGACATAATATAAACGTGCCCTGTGTACTTCATATATATCAATAAAACGGATTTCCTAACATTCTGTTCTTTCCACTAAACCGATTAACAATATGCCAAAAATGTTTGAATATGACTTAAAACATGATTAAAAAGGCAGATTATATTCAAACCAAACATTCTTGTAACATAGGATTGCCTTAGCGTCTAAAGGTTTTCATAGATTCTTTCGGATTATAAATTTTATCATGTATGACCAGATATTACTATATTTATCTGATACATTAAGTATAGTTTGTAATGTATTACTAAGGACTGGACCAAGACAAATATACCGCTTGGTAACAATGCACATCGTTTGGATGTTTCGATAATGACCATTATAATGAGTAAAGAGGGAGGGGTGTGTGGTGGTAGTGTATGGTCCATAGACCCAAATATGTATTAGCTGTCAACACCATATATAGAAATGTACTAATGGATACATTTCATTGTTATGTAATTGATACTGGACTGTGGCCAAATGAGAAATTACACGTTGTACTGACACATTTGATATTGAAAACCTTTATTGCGTAGTTTCGTAAATTGATGGGCTTAAGTAGGTAATGAGTTGTTATAGTCCATGCCTTTCGTTTTCAGTTCGGTACGTGCATAAATCTCATTTTATCTCTGGGCTAGTGTTTGTACAAATGAATAAAACTATATATGTTTACTGGATATGAAAGGGGCGAATGTATAATAGTATTAGATTTAACACGAGCTTTACAAGAATAGATTGTGATGTAGACCAAAATACATTACCCAGGTTATGCAGGAATTTAGTAGGATTGAAATGTGACAATAGACCGTTTTATAAATAATCAGCTTATATAGATTAAGCCTAATCCAGCAGCACGATCCTATCAGAGGGCCTTCAAGCTGGAAACATGACATGTTTTTTTTTTCTTGTAAGTATGCTGCCGAACTATTCGCTATTATAAATAATCAACGTATATGTTGTCATATTTAGGCCCAAATATCAGCCGGTTGTGTGGAATGTGCGAGACCTATTAGTGTAAGCATATATGACTTTCTCATGCCATTTGGTATCCTTATTTCTGAATATAATTAACAGTAGTCTTGCATGTACATGATTTTTCTCTCATATACATGCATGACAACTGTAAATTAGTTTCAGAAATAAGGATACCGAACTTCATGATAAAGTCATCTATGCTTGCTCTAATAGGTCTCGCACATTAGACACAACCGGCTGTGAGCCAACATCCCTTAAATGAACCACTTCTGTTTACAAGGGTAACTGTACATCAGCTCAAACATTCCAAACGAGAACGTGGAATACTGATACTAAAGGACTTTTCATGCTAAGATTCCTTCATAGATCAATGGAAATTAAATCGCAGGCGTGGTCGCTAATGAAAGAAACCTCATCCACATCGCATTCACAAAATTGCCGCTGAGGCCGCCGGGTATGATCACTACGAGAATAAAAGTTCCCAAGCTTTAGTTTAAAAAAATTGTCTCCGTGATTTGACAAAAAGATCTTGCTTTTTTCCACACGCCAACAAGCCAGTGATGGATACAGTATTAAAATCATTAATCATACACCGGAAAACAAAAATTCCGAAGGAATATAATTTATTGTAAGCTTGTGTGGTAGCTGAACTAGAGCAGAAAGGAAATTGCTTAGAAGTGCGCATGTGAATCGCACCCGAACAATGCTACTCTGGCATGCATTATTCCTTACGTTGACAGCGTCAATAAAGAATTATTGTAGACCCTGAAATTTCACGCTGCGAGTAAATAATTTTAGCAGAACATTAGCTGTGAGATAACATAAGCGAAAAAACCATTTTACTCGGAAAGTACATTCGTGTGTTTGTTGTGGATGGTTTTGCGGACTTGTCTTAGTTAATCTGTTAGCCATCTTATGGCTCAAACTTTGACTACGGATGCTTTCATCGATAAGCCATTTTGAATGGTTGTCGTAGTCATATCGATAGACTGTCTTAAATACTCATTATCCTACTACTATTCTTACATAAATGTGTGTGCGTGTGTGTGATTTGGATTTTTAAGGTAGCTTTAAAAGGTTTTCAGTGACATCGCTATGATATCTGCAGTGTGGCAGTTTATAGTGATGTCTGCCACAGGGGCATCATACCGGAGACATGTAGCGTGATGTCCCACCTAGTTAATGATCCTGACACCAGGCCGGCTAGTCCTAGCACTAACCTCTTAATCCTGAGCGCCTGTTAGCACCATTTTAGAAGTTTTTGGTGTAATTTGGCTAGGATTCGAAATCGTACCCTCCCCCATCCAAGGCGGACGCTCTAACCACAACTCAATAAGAGCGGTCCCATGACCTTGTAATTTAACATGTCTTAACCAGGCCTGAAAACAACTATGACTGAACAGCAACAGTGTTTGAATGTTATTATTGATGTCTGCAATAAAAATATAATATCAAAATGTTCTATTCCGAAATTGTTTGTAAAATGTTGCATACTGATTCTTTCTCTCATATTAGAAAGGAGTAAAGGGTAAATCTCTCCCCTACCAGACTTTCTCTCTCTCTCTCTCTCTCTCTCTCTCTCTCTCTCTCTCTCTCTCTCAGACCGAACTCGTGTTGGAGGAAGCTGCTTCGTTTTAACATTCATATACAATAAATGATTTGATCAAGCTAAAATATTTGTATTTCGCAACGTGAATTAATATTCAGTTAAAACCAATCAGTAAATACATAGTATGTTTTTGGGGTCTAAAATGCGGAAGCAAATTTTGTACGCTTGATTGGGAATGCGGTACAGACGTTTGCAAAGTATAACGATAATAATGAAGCTCCATATAGCTCTACAATAAATAGTTTAACTGCAGCATGCCTTTCTACAAATATCTTCTTCAGTTTGTCATATAATTAAACAACATACCTTTCTCTAGACTTTCCATCGACTGAAATGCTCCGTTGCATTTTCTTTAAGCTTCATAAACAAGTCTGGTTAATTCTTACTTTTTTAATTATTTTTTTTAGGTTGGAGAGGCCCTCTTGCCCTAATGGTAGTGTTTGCTATATTGCAATTTGTTTTTACAATGGTAATGGTTTGCTGTATTTATTTGATTGATAGAATATTTTATTAAACTTATTAGTGTTTATTTCCGTTTTGTTTTCATTTATATAGGAAAATAATATATTGTTAATTTTATTATTTATTTTTAAATTTTTTATATATATATATTTTAGTATGTCCAAATTTTTATATAAAAAAATTAAATCTAGAAATTCATCTAATGCTTAGAAAAATTCTTCTGCTTCTTCTTGATCCCTCTTCTTATCAATTCTTTTCTTCTTTTCCTATATCTTTCCTTTCTTTGTTCTGGAGTTTCTGCAGCTGGTATTGACATTGGAGGCTTGGGTATCTGATTTCCTTGTGGTGTTGAGATTACTGGTGTTTTGGCTTGTAAAGTTTTTCCTTGTTGTTGTTGGTACTGTTGACATTGTTGCTTAGTGTCTTGAGAATTTACCGTTTTTCCTTTTACTTCTAATTGTTCCGTCCAATTCATTGTTAATTTTTTATGTTGATTTTGTTGACTTTGTTGTTGTTGTTGTTGTACTATTTGTCTTAGATTTGTACCTAATTTCCCTTGTTGCTTATCATCTTGTTGGTTTAGTTGCTGTTGTTGTTGTTGCTGCGATTTTGTATTAATTGATATGTCTGTATCCTCTTTCTCTTGCCCTGCTGGAATTGTTTTTGTTGATACATTTGTCGTTGTTGTTGTTGTTGTTGTTGTTATTGTTACTAAGCCCCGTGTTTTCTGGTCAGCAATTGTTTTCTTTTGTATTTTATTTCTCTGCTGTTCTTGTTCTTGGTGTTTTTGTTTCTTCATTTGTCCACCATGTTGATTTTGGTTTCCTTGTGGTTATTGTTGTGTATACTGTGTTTGTTCCTTTTGCGGCTGCATGGTAGTTAATTTTCCTTGTTCTTGTTCTGGTTGTTGTTGTTTTCCAGATTGTTGTAGGTTTTATTTATTTGATGTCTTTATTCCACACTTGGGTCTTGTTCTGTTGTTGTTGTTGTTGATTTATCCTCTTTAGTGTTGGTCTGACTATTATTTCCGCTTCTTGTGCTGCATTGTTTATTCGGACCGCCGATGCTTCAATATTTGTATTGTACACATCATATTACACATTTGCACAATGTACCATTTGGATGAATTGTTTTTTTTTTTATATAGTCTGAACTGTCAAAACATAGTGTTGCCTTGGGCGCAGCGGGCGGGATCATTTTTCTAGATAGGTATTGTTTGTCCAATCCGGGTTTTGTCGCCACGATTTCTGGGAGGGAAAGATAGAGTAAAGAGCCAGTCGCAGGATAGATGTCCGGATGTTTTGTCAGGTGCTTAGCAAGCTTTGTGTATAAGAAGCCAATTACTTTTTTTCATCTCTCTTTACAAGTGCTAGAACACGGATATCTACAGTTTCCCTTCTTCAAGGACACTCAAGTTCTATAGTCTGAATGATATATAATACAATTAATTTGAAAAATTTCTAAAGGTAAGTTCTGTTTATGTTTTACAGTTTTGGAAATGGTCGTTGCATTGTTAAGTTGTACCATCAATATGCATTTTAATATCAAACTATTGCATGACTTGAGTATGAAAAGCATCGAGGTTTATATAGAGAAATCGATGACAGATATATTAGAAAGATACCTATGTAGACATACATGAAATATCAGAATGTTCAAAAGAACGTACCATGTGTCATCTATTAAATTTTAGACTCAAGTATTTTTCTTTGTAATCAGAGCACAAATATTACTTACCCAATAATGGATATTTGCATCTCTGCCATTTTCCTTCGGACAATTGTATGCCTGATTTTGTCTTAAGTTGCTGAACGATGTGGTTGTTATACGCTGTTGGTATTGATGTTTGTGTGACACTCGGTCTTATATTTCTCTGCAAAGTTTACTAACATCTGAAAACTCATACCAGTGTGAAAAAGATTCTGGTCCCAGTACTTCTTGCTTAGGAACTATGTTTGGCAAAACACAAAAATGTTTAGTGCACTGCTTTATGTTTACGGATAAACAATATCCATTTTCTGTTTACCTATGACAGTGCACTTTATGTCAGTTGCTGCTACGCATCTTTCACTGCTGTGTCTTTAGACAGTTCTTGTGGCCTGCATTATTGGAAAGTGTCGTTGATTTTCATCAGGTATGCATGGTCAGTATTGCTAAATGAAGCGTTATTCGAAACATGATCTGATCTTGAAAATGAGACTTTGCACTTAGTACATATATTTTCGCAAATTATCAAATTAAAACAAATAGATGATGCTTTTAATTACTTTCAGCCAAGAGAGTTACATACGCAAATGAATTATTCTCTTCTTCGTGTATCGATAATCACAGTTTTCTGAGGTTTTGTTTTTTCCATAACTTTTCATCTCTCTCGATTAGATGTCTATTTTATTCATTTAGTCTTTGGTTAGTGCCTATCGCTAAGAGTTTAAGCACTGTACTGTTCTTTTATTTAGACGAATATTAGATAAGGTCCTATCAAAGACAGCAGTTATTCCGCATTTTATTATGCTACTCAATCCTTTTGGTTGAACCAAATACTTTTATCTGTTGATCTTTGCATTTGTGGCCTTGATTGCAATCTTTGCATAAACTTAATACTTAAATAAATACTAATACTTCAACAACAACAGTTATTATTATTATTATTATTATTATTATTATTAAGTTAAAACATGTTTATAAAGTGCAAAGACTTTATATGTTTTCATAGTATCGAAATTAGATTGATAGCTTTTTCCTTTTCATGGATCATACGTTATTAATGTTTCAATTTTGATTAATGGCCTGATAATAGATGATAATTGTGAACCATTTATATACAGTCAAAAGGTTTTCTTTTCATTCCACATCGTAGGTCCGACAAACACAACAATAACAATAAGAACTCTTGAGAAAAAACACATCAGTAATAATAATAATAATAATAAAATACTAATAGATGACATGTATTGCGTTCTAAAGCGAGAAACCTACAAACACACACACACAGAGACACACACAGAGACACACACACACACACACCGACACACACACACACACACACACACACACATATATATATATATATATATATATATATATATATATATATATATATATATATATATCTTTTACAGGTACATTTACGTTTACAAAAATTAGAATATTCTAAATCCAAGGGATGCAAGTTGTTTCTGCACCATTTCATATCTTCGGTTCCGTTTTGATATATTGTACTCACACTTATTATAATATATATAGAATAGAAGAATGCATATAAAATTTATACAATAGATGGTTCTTTAATGACTAATTGGCTTGTTTATTGTACCACATTTGCAAACTGACAGTGTGAATTAATAAGTAATTAATCAGCATAACACATATATGACTGTCATATCGCGATATCCACACATGCATTGTGACGAGTTTGCGTGCATTTGCTGTTGTTAATTTATTTATGGGTACTAAGTGATTCGTATGTTGGGTTTTTATTATTAGGTTTTGTGAGTGTGTGTGTGTGCTTGTGTGTGTGTGTGTGTGTGTGTGTGTGTGTGTGTTTGTGTGAATGATTTGGAGTTTTAACGTAATTTTAAACTGTTTTAGGTCATATCGCTACGATATCTGGAGTGTGGCAGTTCATTGTGATGTCTAGCACGGGGGCATCATGCCGCAGACATGTAGTACAATGTCCCACCCAGTCACATTATCCTGACACCAGACTGACCAGTCCTAATAATAACCTCTTACTGCTGAATACCTAGCGAGGCAGCTGTTAGTATCATTTTTCTTTATATCTTTGGTATGACTCTACCGAGGTTTGCACCCGCGACCTCCCGCAACCGACTTGGACGTTCTAACCACTAGGCCACAGGAGCGGTTGTTAGGTTTTGTAGTAAGCCTAGAGATCATAGCGAAATATTGTTCCTATTAACCCATACAACTCAATCCCAGCATTAACAAAGACAATTTTTTATTAACAGAGAGAAGATTTACAATATTTAAAATCCCAAAATTAACAAAGATAAATTTCATTCCAGTAAACGATTTATGACATTCTGAATACTTAAAGTTACCAATGACAACCTTTCTCCATCGAGTATGTTTACTATACATTTGACTCCCTAACCATATTCCGTTAGAATATCCAACGGAACAGACGACATCCTTTCCTACATCAAGCAGTGTTTTTATCTAATTGGCTACATAAAGCAATAAATGACAGCTGTGTACCAATAGGCTATACTTACGATAGGTTTGAATCGTTAGATTTACAAAGGACAGAAATTTCTCCAAGTAGCAAGATTTCTAAGGCAAACATGGTGCAAACATGTAGTGCTGCAACTGTTAACGTTACCAAGAACAACGTTCTCCCCATCGAGCGGATCTATTATACATTTGAATCTCCAAAACTAACAAAATTGTCTTTTAATGATCTATAATATTTTGTTTACACTTTTACTAATGGCAACTGCTATACTATTTAGTAGTTTTATCATGAATTGCTAAAGCTAAGAAGGAAAAATGTTATCCATTTAGTAGCTATGGTATATTTTCCATAATCGAATAGATTTATCTCATATTTAAATTTCGCAAATTTACTAATAAAATATTTTATCCACATGGAATATATTCAATAAACATTTCAGCATTTAGTAATATGATCTTTGTAAAGGGGAAAACATTTAAAACATTGTAATTTTCCATATTTTCTAATGCCATCTTTTTCAGATGGAGTATATTGATCAGGATTTTCAGTTAGTCACATTTGAATGTGCTTAGGATTGTTAGAATAAAATATGTATCATCTCTGGTTGGATATATGTATCATACAGTTAGATCACATATGTACCAGTAAAACTACTTTCATGTTTATCGATTTTTAGTATATATTATAATCACGAAAGATACAAATTACTTAATTTTCTCCAATAATTAATTAATGAATTAATATAATCACGAAGAACAAATTTAATTTTGTTGCATGAATGTATTTGGATTGACTGGGTGCACAATAATCAATAAATAAAGTAAGAAAGGAAAAGTATAAGAATGTGATTTTGATGGATATACTTATAAACGGATTTAAAAAAAACAGTGTATATATACATTGCCAAACATCTGTAATATGTATTTATGCTTCAGACAATGCGTGTTGCTATTGTTGCATATTCTTTGTGGTATGACGGGTTGTTATGCCATCACTGTGATAGGTGTTATGGTTTAGGTGGGATGCTCCTAATATAATATTTAAAGTATTACAGAAGTTCCACCCATGCTCGATTTTGCTTGGAAGTTAAATTAGTGAAAGATAGATGCAAAGCTCCGAGTCCACAGTCAGCAATGCAGACGGTTGAATGATTGAATCTTCATAAAATAGTAAAATGATGAAATATTTCCCACGTATTCCTTCCGCTCGACCTTGTGATAGCCTATTGCATCATTTGATTAGTAGTGTGAGATAGATTTCCACCTGTCCTTGTTTTCTACTCATTTGTGTATTCTTCTTTCCTATTCCTCCAATTCCTTCTCCTCTTCCTCCCGACTTTCTCTAAATTACTTCTCCTCCTCGACTTCTCTATGCTCAGCCTCCGTCTCAAATTCCCCTCCTCGACTCTTTCCCCCTCCTCCTTGATTCTCGCTATCAACTAGACTTGTCGACTCCGACTGCTCAACAAGTATTACTTCCATCTCCCCTCATAGAGACTCGGGACTCAATTGAACCGGAAGTTCTGTCCCCAAAATACTTTTTGTGAAAACACAAGAACGGTACAATATTTTCCTTAACCCGCTCATCTTACACTGCACTCACCCTATCATCAGATAACGGCTATTAAGTTTCTTCCGTCACGCATTCATTCACATCGATGTACGCATACGTTCGTGTAATGCAAAACAACGTCGTAATAAAAGCACGGTATGTATTACTTCTCAGACACACATCAATAAATTGCGTCATATCAGTACATATTCTTAATCCCATTATACTAAACAATATCACATCAATCAGAGACGCATTTCTTTACATTACAACTCATACAAAGTACACACATATTCAAATATCAATGCTCTGATATATCCATATATCCATATTAACTAATCTTGCACACTTCAATCATTTTCCAAATTTACAATTCAAGCATGTGCAAAATCCAACATAGCACAATAATAAATGCACTAGCTTACTACGAAGTAATCTAGTAGCGAATTAAAAAATAATTCTGACCACAAGCTAATAATCTATATAATTCTCTACATAGCACCCAAGCTCATTTCTCTAATACGCATGTAAATTAAACAGTACGAAGTTATTTCTACGTACTAAACGATCTAATTAATTAAGTATACATACTACACATAATTAAAAGTACATTGTCTTAATATGCTGCACAAATCGACCAAATAACTTACCTACCTTTAAGAAGCTTTGTCTTTTCTGAGAATCTCCACTCAAAGTTTTACCGCCAAATTACGAGTGACTTATTCAAAGTAACCCTATATTGCTCAGCAATTTTTCTTGGTGAGACAAAATTTTCGATTGCTTGTTAGAAGTTATAATTTGGATCGAAATTGTTATCACACCCTATATCTTCAATCCTATTGGGTGTCGATTTGACCTGATCCAATCCAGCTTAGAGGACTATGTCACTCTCGCTGTCTGCCCACGTGGGTACGGATTTAGAACACACCCTGGTCCCTCTCGGGTTCCTCTGATCTTAGGGCTAAGCTGTAACACATAGCTAGGAAGTCTCGCAATCCAATACCTGTGCTGATTCAAGATGTCTGGTCTTGTCTCTGGCCATGGTAATCTTGCTTAAAAGATTATATCTAGCATGCGGCAAGTTTAGACATCAAAGTTTGTAACAATACCTTAGTTTATACAGGACTTGCGAACTGGGGCTGAGCAAACGTAACATTCATGTATGACCTGGAAACCATACAACTTCCCTGTAGTATACTATCTCATCAATAGGGCAATATTATTAAACATCTTTATGTAAGAAAGACCCCAACATCAAGAGAACGAAACATTCACTGTCGATTACAAATATCAGGTCTAGCAAGTTTAACGAGTTTTCAGGTACTGTATAGGGTTAATTAATAGCTTTCTTAAGCGACCATTCATAATATTGTGGGGTAATTTGTTGCCATTTTGATGAAAAGGTCTTCTTTTATAATTTTATTTCTAATCACCGTAATAATGACGGTCTGGAATCGTCAGACATTAAAATGTTAGTTTTATGCGTTTACTTACATTTAGAAATCAACAGTTTAAGTCTTGCATAATTTGCTTCTGTCAAATTCAATCCATTAGAACCTTAAAGCATATGGTAAAAGACCATGTTGCCTTTAGTAATGAAGCCAAGAAAGACATACCTTGTCACTCCTTACAAAGTTGTCATGTTAAGATTGGAGGGAAAGGTCATAAAAACAAAAATAATAGAACGAGTCAAGTATCATTATTAGTTGAAATATCGGTTTTCCAGTGCAACAAATGCAAGATACTGAATAGGAAATGTCATCAAAACTAAAGCAACGAAAGGTGTAAAGAAACATGACAAAAGACAAGTAGTAATGCACAACTGTCCAACTTAAGTTGCGACGAACTGTGGCTCTCACTAGACACGGGGAAATAAACAACATATCGATGAAATTAAAGTGAAGAGATCATATTTGTAGAAAAATATATCATGGCTATTTTGTGATCTAAGTTTAAGGATCTTATAGGTTTATATATATGTGCCCCATAGCTTCACAATATAAAATACGTATTTTAGTTTCAAAGGGGCTATATAATAACCTAATGCAAAAATACATACTGAAATTATTTACGTTAGAAAAAACATATGCTTTCAGTTGTTAACCAGGGTGATCCCCTAACTGAAGTTGTACTGTACAATGTAATTGATACATATTTTTTTGTGGCGTAGATTGAGTTACAGTATGATGTTAGGTAACATATATAATTTTTATCATCAATTAATTATGTATATGTTTATCGACTACAAATGAGATATATTTCAATATTATTTTGTATTATTGACACTTCCTGAAATGGATCTTTTTATTTTCAAAGTACAATTGTAATTAAAATTTGCACTGCATGCCCTGCCATAATCTTTATTTAGCTAGAGATGATAATGTTTGATGGAAAGAAAGACTACGATGTTAGTGTTTGAACTTATCTTCGTAGATTGTATTTGTGTTGCATGTTTGGTCTGATTACATCGGGTGCCTTAGGTTGGAACTGTATTGTTGCTGTAATTGGTTAACACAAACAAAGCTTCGCACAAAACTAACTTGCGTTTAGATTTATACGTATACAGTAGGATAGAAAATTATGTGTAAGTCTTCTTACCCGGTTAAGTTTTATGCTTCATTTCGTAAATGGAGTATTGCCCGAATACAAAGTCCCCAGAGGAAACAGAAGTGCGTCATTATATAATTACCAAAACAATACTTTGGGCTCATGACACTAGCGGTGTGCCCAAAAATGTATATATGATATTATACTTGTACTGGCCACTTGGAAAAGGCAATTTAGGTTAGCCCAAGCCGAAACACATTACAAACGTTAATGATGTTTATGTTTTTTTTTTTTTTTTTAGCAGATATGCATTACAACTTAGTTTAAAGTTTCGATGAAAAACAGGTGACAAAAGCCAATGCAATGTTGTGATTTAGTAGGAATCATAGTTCATTCTAGGTTCAGCCCTTGTGCCAAGAACCCTCCTTATCCAACCTTAACAAATAACACTCTCTTCCATGGACACAGCCTGGGGACATAACAAAAACAACCAAATTAAAGATAAATACTTGTTACGATTTACTTTAAACTATACAAAGTGCATTCCACGTGCAATTGATAAATGCTTTCTATGCTAAAGCATCGTACCTTAAATTAATATAGTGACATTAGGTTCTTGATTTTGATAACCATGGGCACCAGTCGAGAGTAGAATTGGGCACAATTAATAATTCTGCAATGTGAGTGCTGGTGATGCACAAATTTGCAGCCCTGTGAAAGTGACATTGGATTCTACACCACTTTACATCTTCCATATATATTGACTACAAACAAACCGTGTTCTCAGTATACTACCAAAGTATTCTCTTTTACATATTCTAAAGTCACAGCAATGGTTTAAATCCATCCAACCTCTAAAATGGTCCAAAGTCCACAAACTTTCAAAAGCGCATTGTTTACAGATCAGTGATGTTTCAACATCTCTCTGATGGTGTTCGAGTCACGGTTCAGTCAACAGGGGTATGTGAGAGATCTTGTCAGTACGTTCCCGTGGGTCGCTGGTATTTTGCCAATCCAAAACGTCACAAATGGAGGATGGGACTCGCAATGTGATTTGAATTCGAAATATAACATCGCATGTTTGCAGTAATGACCATCAACGTCTCTTCCTTCTTGTTATAAGATAATTACATGCATTTTCTCGCTTCTTCGCAATTTGACTTTTTCAAATCCTTTAAAGGAACCAGTGTATCTGTACGGATACCACATTCCATCAGATAGTTTAGTTTTGTACGACTATGCCTATGTGTTCGTCCAACGTTTGGATTGCGTCTGTTAATTCGTTATTTTATGACTATAATAAGGTCTTAAAAAGAGATTTATGTCCTCCTTAACTGGTACTTTATATAATTTTTAATTCATTTGTTTACTTACCCACGTTATAGGTTTTAGTTATTAGAGAAGGTTAAATAATACATTTCTTAAGTGAAAATTAGTCATATAGTAATAACAATTGTTTTCATATTGATGATAAACTCAGGTTTTACAACGTTATTTGTAGTCACCGGTATAATAACACTAAGGAATCGTGTTACAACAGAATAACAGTTGCATGTGTTTGTGTGCATTTACAAATCAATATAATTAGTCTAGCATAATTTGCCTCTGTCTAGGTTAAAGTTCAATCTGTACGCACCTTAAAGAATTTAGTTCAATCCCATGTCGCCTTAATAAATGAAGCCAATAGAAACATACATAATGACACTACCGTGAATATACCTTTCAAAGTCTTTTTGGTAAGATTGGAGGTAAAGGCCATTGGACGAAATGAATGGATTGAGGAAAGGTTAAATGGCAGTTCTCAATGTTATAAAATGAAAGATATACATCAAAAAGTCGTCGACACTAAAATAAAAAGAGGTGTAACGAAAAATGTCAAAATACCAGTAGCAATAGAACGTATGTTGGGAAAAATTGTTTCCCACTAGTCACGAGAAAATAAAACAAAAGATGGATCAGATTGCAATGATGGAGGAGATCATATTTATATAAAAAGCATTGCATGGCTATGTTGTGATCAAAGTTTAGGATCTTTTATATTTACAGATATGTACCTAATGGCTTCGCAATATAAAATTCGAAAGGGCTTTTTAAGAACCTATTGCAAGAATGCAAACATAAGCATTTGTGGTAGAAGCAAAACATTTTAAAATCAGAACCAGGGGGAATCACTTACCAAATTTGTACTTTAAAACATTGTTGCTACTTAATTTTTTTATTGGGTAAATTGATTTAATACATTAACTTGCCTAACAGATAAACAATGTTATTATCAGTTGATGCATACACGTCAAGCGAATACATACTATTAAGTATTAAGCTATATTAAAATCAAGTGATATCAAGAAATTTGATTCACACATGTAGTAGAAACGTTAATTTCTGAGACCGACAACCAATTGAGTAAATATATTTAGAAATTTGAAACGGTAGCAACTATACATAATTTGTGCAAGCATGAAGTTTTAATACAAATATTAAGCGCCTAGCAGATATAAAGTATAGACATACTTATTGAATATATAATTTATTGGCACACTTCTAGTATGGTGGGAAATAACATAAACAATGAAATCAGAGTGAAGAATGCGCGAATATTTACAATAATACAGTGCTGGGAGAAAAATATAATAAAATATCAGCTTCGTCTAAGGGCAAACGTAATATGTTGCACTTTCATTAATACAACAGGCAGCAGACAAAAACAAATTGAAACGAGGAAACGTGTACTGAACCTAGAAGAATGTAATTAGTTAAGATAAACTGTAGCTTTCATAGGTCTTAAACAAGAGTTCGATATCTTATACAGCCAACCGCGCCGGTGGCATAGTGGTTATAGCGTCCACCTCGGATGCGGGAGGTCGTAGGTTCGATTCCCGGCCGAATCGTACCAAAGACTTACAAAAATGGTACTAACAGCTGCCTCGCTTGGCGCTCAGCATTAAGAGGTTAGTATTCGGACTGGTGGACCTGGTGTCAGGATAATGTGACTGGGTGGGATATCATGCCACATGTCTGCGGCATGATGCCCCGATGCTAGACATCACTATAAACTGCCACACTGCAGACATTGTAGCGATATGACTAAAAATTTGTTGAAGCTACGTTAAAAATCCAATTCACACACACACAGACACACAGACACACACACACACTTCTACAGCTGTAAATGGGAAAGGTTCTGAATACTCTTTAAACAATAATTATAATCCAGACCACGTGTTTCAGCCTTGTTCTTATCATAGATAATGCCAATACTACTACTAATAATGGAATTTTATTTTAGCGAGTGGTCTCTTACCATTATGGTCTCGTCAAATGTGTAGGAGCATCCTTGGCGCTTACCTTTCAATAGCTTGCCTGCTTTGAAAAACAGCTTTGGTCTTGATCATATTATACCCTGATAAATAAATATTTCATCATAACCTTGTTCCTTTATAGGTTATATGATATATAAGGCTGAATTTAATTTTCTTCACATTATTGGATTCAAGTGGTTGTTTTCCCTGGAAATACAAAAGTGCTCTGATAATTATTGGACAAAGTCATTTATTGGAATTTATACGGAGATTAAAACTGTAATAATATTTTCTTTGATTCAACAAGAGACTGTTGACACATAAGTACAATGCTGACTATTACTGACGGCATCGCCTTTCATCTTCAATTTCATCAGGATTTGAACTGAGATTCACTTAGAACGTTTCAATGACTTGTGTTTTATAATTCTTGGATTATTATTGGATTCAGTTCGTAAAAGCTAAGTTCATGTTCCTTATTGCTCACTTTGTATTCTAGAGAAATAAATTATTTTGTTAAATTTTACAAAGCTTGTTGTCTTCACACGTTTCTGTTACTTATTTTAAGCGCATAGACTCAACAACATGCTGATGACAGATGAAAGTAGAATTAATTACAAACAGCCAGCATTTTTGACATGACAATGGTAAAAACAATATTGCTTTCAACATCATGCGCATATAGTTGTTAGTTACCTGATTTCATATTATTAAGTGACACGCTACATATTTTCAACATTCTGCCTAGATTCAAAAATAAACTTCGCCCATCCACCATTGTTTTCTTTGATTTCATACGGAGGTAGTATGTATTATCAACTGATTAAGTGACCCACCCTCCTTTTATATTATAAACTAAAATTTCCATTTGTTTAAGGTACTTGTGCATACAATCCAATTCTCTTAATTATTGACCCAGTATGGCTTCATGTTGTTACAAAATCCAGTATAACCTTCGGTTTTATAACTGTCCAGTGTTTTGCCAATTTTGTGACAATCACCGTATCATTTTTTAAGATATTCTGAACTTGAAAACTAAAATTCGTTTCGTGTGCAGAGATTACTCGTCCTTTTACATTTTTCCTACAATGATCTCTCACATTACCTTTCAGAATTATATATCAAAATGAACCCTAATATAATGTGTCTGATTTTTAGAATCTCATCTCTGAAACTGAGAAGATGTCCTTCTGTATAACTAGATTATAAATTCAGATTTTATCTTTTCCGTGTACATTGTATTGAGCATTCCTAATTAATTATCTATATTTAAGACGTGTGGTGAACGTCGCTCACTTTAATAATTGACATACCTGTGGATTGTCCGATGAGGTATTATAGCCATCAATATATCCACACATTTGTGGATTACATTTTTTTTGTGAAATAATTAAGAGTTTGATGGCAAATATTTACAACAGACGTTTTATCAGCACTTTTTACATTTTTTATCGTTTCGTGAACATTTTCCCACTGAGGATGCTCATACAAAAAATTGTTGAGCTGTGATGTCTGCTATGACATTATAAACTGTAATTCATGTCGTCAGAAAGGATGTATCTCTGACCTAAATATCTCAATTCTCGCTATGAACGTATAATGCGATATTTACACGATATATGTTATCATATATCCGTTTGATGCCCAGTATATTGTATATCATTATAGTCTTAAGGACGTGCACCAGATTCAACATTAAATTACCATACATCCCTTAAAGTGGCATAAAAACTTACATTTTTCTATGTCGCCCATACCGAGCCACACTATTAAATTTCCATAGACAGCCAGGTCAAACACAATGATAATTCCATGCATAATATAGACTTTAAATTGCAATTTCTCACTTAAATGGCGAATCAAAGATGGCGGACTAGTGTAATTGTCAATTTCTTATGCAGACCCACAACCCTTATATTGCAACACTCATAGAGTTACTTGCAAAAAATAACATGTTTTAATTTCTCTTCTTTTCATATGCTATGGACTGTTCCCTTTGTACATTATATATATATATATATAAAAATTGCGCAGAACACTATGTGCTTGTTATGCTGGAAATACATTAAGTATAGTTTGTAATGAATTACTACTGATTGGACCATGGCAAACACACCTGTTGGTAATATCGCACTATGTTTTGATGTTTAATAATGGACATTATCAGGAGTAATGAGGAAGGGGTATGTTGTAGTAGTGGATGGTCCGCAAACCAAAATATGTATTAGCTGTCCGGCAGCATATATATAACATATTATAATGGATGAATATAATTGTTATATAATGTATATTGGACTGTGGTCATGTAAGAAAGTACACGTTGTACTTACACATTGCCACTGATAATCTTGTTTGTGCAGTTTCATTAATTGATGAACTCAAATAGGTCACGGATTGTTATAGTCCTTGCCTTTCGTTTTAAGTTTGCTATTTGCATAACTCTCATAATATCATGTCTGAACTAGTATTTGTACAAATGAATAAAACTGTATATGTTTACTGGATACGAATGGGGCAAATGTGAAAAATAATTAGATTCAACACAAATCTTTAGAGGAATATAATGTTATGCAGTATACATATATTAATTTGGTTATGTAGGAATTTAGTAGGATCTATACGTGACGATAGACTGATTTATAAATTATCAGGTTGCAGAGATTAGACATTATCCAAGAGCACATATAATGGTCCTATCAGAAGACTTGCAAGCTAGGCACATGGTCTATCTCATCTTTATAATATGCTACCACATCTATTAGCTAATAAATATAATCAACGTAAATGTTGTCGTTTTAAGGTTCAAATTGCAAAGAATTGAAAAGAACATTAAATACAGTACGAATGTATACGTGTAGAAAATAGAGGATAAACTCTAATGAACGTATAGAAAATTGTACCTGAACCAGCTTTAATATTGCAGCAATACGTTACCTACCAGCACCAATTACCAAAATCGCAGTTATACATATTCAATTGGTGTGCCAGACTCAGGTGTAACAGTTTAAAGGGTGGAAAAAAGGTTGAAGTTGATTATTTTTTACCGCATAACTTACAGGAGTTCTAAAATCATTAACTACATAAAATAATCTCCGTAAGAAAATTCAGCAACTTTTCTGACTCTACATCATTAGGTTTATAACTCACCTGTACAAGGTACATAACATTGACTTATAATATGAATATTGACAAGATTACTTATTGGTAATATACATAAACAGAGATAAGCCCATTCTAGGTGGACCGCTCCGGCGGTCTAGTGGTTAAAGTGTCCACCTCGGATTCAGGAAGCCGCGGGTTCCAAGCCCGGCCGAGTGATATCAAAGACTTATAAACATGGTACAAGTAGTTTGCTCTCTTACCGCGCAGCATTTAGAGGTTAGTATTAGAACTTGTTGGGATGGTGTCAGGATTAC
Source organism: Sinohyriopsis cumingii (assembly GCA_028554795.2). NCBI lineage: Eukaryota > Metazoa > Mollusca > Bivalvia > Unionida > Unionidae > Sinohyriopsis > Sinohyriopsis cumingii. The sequence goes on from CM068833.1 coordinate 87,231,079, forward strand.
GTGACTAGGTGGATTAACATGTTTTATGTCTGCGGCATGATGCCCCAGTGCAAGACATCTCTATAAAATGCCACACAGCTGACATCTACACAATATGACTGAAAATTGTTAAAGCTACCTTACAAATCCAAAATCACACACAAACACACACTATCTCTATACATCTCTCAGTTCATATACGAGCTGGAGGACGCTGCTTCTTTTAGCATTGATATACAATAAGTGTTTTGATCAAGCTACAACATTTGCGTTTAACCATTACTGTGTACACATTGATTCAAAATAAAATGAATCAGTATTCATGTACAATCAAAATAGTATATGTATTAAATATAATAGATTTATTTGGGGCTTAAAATGCAGACGATGATTTATAAGTAATGTAATGATTGAAATGCTTACAAAGCACAACGATAATATTGTTGCTAGATAGATGTCTAAACATAAATCGGCTAAGCGCCATAGGTCTCTCTACAAATATCTTCTTCATGTTGTAATGTAATTAAACCATGGACCTATTTATCAGGGAGGTTATCTGAGCTTTCAATCATCTGAAATACTACGCCTCTTTTTCTTGATGCTTCAAACATTTTGTCTGGTTAAGTCTATTATTTGCATGGTGCATATCAAATCACATCTTTGCACAGTCTACCATTTGCTGAATTCGTGTTCAGTTATTTAATTATATATAGTTTGAACTGAAACACGATAGTGCTGCTTTGGGCTAGAGTAATCAGGTATTGTTTGTCATTGAACCAATCCAGGCTTGTCGCCACGATTTATGGGAGGGAAAGGAGAAATAAAGAGCCAGTCGCAGACAGATGTCCTTATATTTTGTTAATAGTGTAGCAATCCTTGTGTATATGACACGCCAATGACTTTTTTTGATCTCTCTTAACAAGTGCTAGAACACGGACATCTACAAATTCTTTTTTCAAAGACAATCTCATTAGTTGTAGTCCGAATCATATTTAATACAACTAAGAGTATATATATATATATATATATATATATATATATATATATATATATATATATATATATATATATATATATATATATATTGAAAAATCTCCAAAGGTACGTTCTATTTAATGTTTGCAATTTAGGAAATTGTCTTTGCAATTTGCATGTGCACCATCAATATACATTTTAATGCAAACCTATTTCATGAATTGAGCGTGGAACGCAACGATTTAGATATAGAAAAATCGGTGACAAATGGCAGATATATAAGAAATTGTGAAGACAAACATGATAAATAAGACTATTCAATTGAATGTACAATGTTTCATCTATTATATTCTAGACTGAATTGTTTTTGTTTGTAGCCAGTGCACAACTATTAATTACACAGTACTGGAATATGTACATCTCTGCCATTAATCTTCGGCTCTCTGTACGCCTGATATCGTCTAATGTTGTCTAGCGTCGTCGTCATAGCATGTGATATTACACTTCTTTTCGTGAATTCTGATGAGCGAAATATAATGAATATGCATCATTGTAAAAACATCTTGATTGTAATCCGATATACATGGTCAATACTGCTAAATGAAACGTTATTTGAAATGAACCGTGTAATTAGTACATACATTTTGCAAATCATATGATTAAAAAATTGGTGATTGTTTTAAAAAAAAAATTTGGGCAAGAGAGTTATATTTGCAATATACTGTTTATCCTTTTCGTGCATCAATAATCATTTTTTCCTACCTTTCCGTCTCGCTATTACATATGTCTGTTTCATTTAGTCATCGGTTAGTGCTTATCGCTAAGAGGTAAAGCATTGTAATATTCTCCGATTTAGACCAGTATTAGTTAAGGTCCTGTAGCTATTTTGCTTTTATCATACTGCTCAATCCTTTTGGTGGAACCGTATACTTTTATCATACTGCTCAGTCCTTTTGGTGGAACCGTATACTTTTATCATACTGCTCAATCCTTTTGGTGGAACCGTATACTTTTATCATACTGCTCAGTCCTTTTGGTGGAACCGTATACTTTTATCATACTGCTCAATCCTTTTGGTGGAACCGTATACTTTTATCTTTTGAACTTTGCATTTGTGGCCTTGATTGCTAGTTTTGCAAATAATTAATATTAAAATAAATACTACAACTACAACAACAACAACAATTATTATTATTATTATTATTATTATTATTATTATTATTATTATTATTATTGTTAACACAATTTTATAAAATGTAAAGATTTTATATGTTTTAATATTTTCCAAATCAGGTTATCGTTCTTTTCGTTTCATGGTCGTACAAAAATAATGCTTTTTTAAAAAGTTAAATAGTCCGTTAATAGCTGATAATTTTTAACCATTTAAATACATTTAATAGGTTTTCTTTTCTTTACTCATCCTAGATCTTAGTAACACAAGAATAGTTTCACAATAAGAACCCTCGAACAAAACATCAATAATAATAATAATAATAATAATAATAATAATAATAATAATAATAATGACAATAATAGTAATAATAATATATTAATTTATATCTTACAGCGTACTGAAGTTGACAATCTGCATTTATATATATATATATATATATATATATATATATATATATATATATATATATATATATATATATATATATATATATTACTTATCATTGGCTGCTATCAGAGTGGTTGTGTGAACACAAACGAAGCAAAACATCCTTACTAAGCCGAATTATTTTTCTGAAAAAAGTGACGAACGTTGTCAAGACCAATAAACCATTGTAATACAAAGTAAGACCAAAATACAATATGTAATATATAACAATAGGTATGCAATATTGAATAATGCAAACTTTTCATTTGGAGTCCCGTATTAAATGCTGACACATATTTAACAAATGTGTACATTTCATATACTTCGGTTTATGTTATCATTGTTGTTAATTTAAGGAAAATGTTGAAGGAGTTAGAATAATGTTCCATTCTAATAAATGTATACGTACCAAATATGAAAATGTAAGGATGAATTTCTTAAATACGAGTTTAGAACAGCCTGGAAAAATAGATTAAATAATATCAGATGTCCACAAACTCTCGTTATAATGGACTAAGATATTTATTAAGCAGGTAATTGTATCTGTCTGTACAAGGACCTTCTATAATTTCATGTCTAGGTAAACATATAAATTCAGATACCTTTTACTTCTAAGTCTCTGTTTCTTAAGAACAATTAGTCAATGCAAACAGAAGGAATGTATTTTTGTTCATCTACATTGTATTATAGCGCACCAGTGAATGTAACGCATTTCTTTAAACTTCAACATTTGTGCAAGTTTAATCTAATGTATACTGCTAGATGTTTTTATTCCAGTGTGGCACAAAGAGACATCCTGGAATGTAGTGTTACAGAGAATTCCATATTATATTATTAGATAATATATCCAATAGTTCATGACTGCTCACCGTATACCTTACCTTGTCACATTATAATCATACTTAAACATACTCAAATCCTCGAATTCAAGCTGACATCCCCACAAATTTTCAGATGATATCTTGTAATTAAAGTTGTCGAGGTACCCTCATTCAGGTTTGATCTTTTTTTTTGGCAACATAATTAACGTGTGCCAGGTGGTGATTGATACATTAGTGTCCGGAGATTTATTGTACAGCTTGTCAATCTTGTTCGAAGATCGTATTAGTGTATCCATATTTTACTGTTCCTCTATGTTTGTTCAAGCAATTAAGCAACAAATGTGCAAGCTATTAATTAAGTCGAACATAATTTATTTCCAATATATTTGATATATTTTTACCCGTTAAGCTAATCTTTATAAATGATTCTTGTTTGAGCTTTTTGATGGAAGAATTTGAATAGTTGTTTTGAAATCTGAGCAAAAATATTTCTATCTTCATTTGTTGTACCAGTGCGTAGATTTCAGTACTAAGATAATTTCGAATATATTTGCCATGAAAACTATGTCGGATACGTTCGACAAAATTAAAATATTCTACATCCATATAATGCAAATTGTATTACTTAGGTTCAAATATGAGATGTTATGTTCAATTGTGCGCACATATGTTCTAATAAATATGGAAGAATACATAGTGAATTTCTACTATACAAATTTTAAGGAATAATTATCCTAGTTTAATGTACCAAATTTACAAACTGACTGTGTGTAGGAATGGTATTTAATGTAATATTTTGTAGTTGGTCTATAGAAGATAAGGACAAGTTTTTCCCGATCAGCCGTTTTGTTTTCTACAACTCAACCCACGGCGTTTGCATGCACACGAAATATGTATGAATATCATAACGCGATGTCCATACATGCATTGTCCAGAACTCCATATACTAATTCAAAGCAGCTCCAGAAAAATATTATAGTTCAAATAATGAACATTTTGTATTTCCAGTGAACTGTCCACACAAATTTGTTGTCTCTCAAAGCATATCTGAAAACAACATAAAACACATCTGCACACGTACAATAGGAAGACATCATATTAGAAACTTCAAAATAGGAATGAATCTAACAGCACAATTCTTTCCTTGTATACGTCTTCTCCTACGACTTTATTTCACAGCATACCCCATGTTGCAGATCATGCTACTCCATTTTTGCAAAATATGCTTATTCTTGTGACATAGCACAATCAATAGGAAATTACTGAATTCATCCAGAATCGTCCGACCCCAATCAGTCAATGAGGAATGAAGACAAAGTCACCATTAATATTATTATTAATACTTGTCAACACATAGGTAATTATCATTGCATAGATCCTGTGTAATTATACGCTCTTAACAGACTCATGTCAGGTAGGCAAACTATGTGTACATTTGGTCTGTACAATTTACGGCCGTGAGTAAAAATTAACAAAATTAAAAAAAAAAAAACCATGCACCGGAGTTACAAAAATATTGATAGGCACTTCCCCTCATTAGAAAAAAAAGATTGATACAATAAAGTTCCTTTTTCCATATTAACCAAACATGAAATGATAATGATAACGAAATCACCCTGGGAGAGGTACAATAAATGGACAAAAAGGTATACAAAATAAAGCAATATATAACGTCTATTGACGTGAAAAGGCACCTGCGAATACATTTCCTTTCCCCCAATATTTCTAATATAGATGCTGTATTCTTACAACAAACTGAATCCCAGCAACGTCTGATTTTAATTTTCATTTTGTTGATGAATGTATGAGAGTTGTGATCACTGAATGCAATAATCAGTGACGGATCAGAATTAATATACTACTTAAAAGCGTTAAATGTTAAAATTAATTCCAAGAACTTCTTTTCGATGGGGAATAATTTCTCTTGTGCTTATTTACAATGTTTGAAAAATGGCATACTGGATGATTCACGTAATTTTTATAGTATGAATTAGTACGCCACCAACATCCTCATCACTTACTTCAACAGACATCTTATGTAGTTGATTGAAATCTAGAACGGAATAAACTAGTGCACTTTTAAGTATTGGTTTTAATCTACCAAACGCCGCCTGACATTTGTCAGGCCAAGAAAACTTTGTCTTCTTCCCTTTAAATTGTTCAGGGCTCAAAAATTATTGAACAAATAAGCGAAACATTTGAATATATCTAACCATACCCACAAATCGCAACAGTTGTTGTACTGATAGGCATAGGGAATCAGAGACATCATTAAACTTAGTTTCTACAGACTTAACTTGACAATATTGGGAAATAAGTCCAAAATAAATGACACAAGTTCGGCAAAACTCACATTTGCTTAAAATATCTGTCCAATTTGCCTCACTCAAGCAAACGAAGACTTTTTGAACATTTTTCAGGTGATGTTTCATATAAGTTCTTTATATAATACGTCGCCGATGTATGCATCACAACCATCTATATCATATGGTTCATCGTGCTCATTAAGCACTGGCATCTAAAGAAAGAGTCCATCTGGGGTTGCAAAGGCCGAAATTTCGTTAGCTTTATCCGTACATGGAATCTACTAGGTCACGCCTGGTGAGATATTTTGCATCAAATTCATCATGTTGATACTGGAAATTAATGTTTTGGTGACACCGTTCACGTTTCGTTAGTCAATGCACCTATGGAAAGAATTATCTGGTTTCGGCACAATAATACATGGCGAACTCCAATTACTTTTGCTTGGTTCAATAAAATAATTTTCCAACAAATATTCGGCTTTATTTCTCAAACAGTCCTGCTTGAGAAGATTCATCCTGTATGAAAACTGTTTACAGGTTTGAATCTAAAAGTTCAATATCATGGTAGATTTTGTTTGTTCGAGTAGGAACATCTGGGGACAAGTGCTCATATTAACACATTTGATGGTTCAACGCATTAGTTTCCTGTGGCTGTAGATGTGAAAGTTTATTGTTCAGATTCGTTAATATTTAAGACTTTTGAAGACTGGCTGAACCTAAGTCACCATAATCCGTTGTACTTCATTGATTTTGTCGTCGCTATGTAGTAAGGGAGCAAATAAATTTATTGAATGACTTAATGAGCTATCTCAAATAACCTACTGCTTGAAGCATCCTTACGTGACTGGTTACGGAGTTATTTCTGGTTCAGCCTCGCCGGAGTGTTGATATAATTTTTAATTCCTTTCATTTTTACTTTATCCGGACCATACTATGTAAACTGAACGAGATTGGGAAGTATTGGAAAGAGAGAAAACATTTACTCATCATGTTGAAAAGTTCTTACTTTTGTAGCTTTTATAACATTTTTGAGTAGACTGAAGACCATATCTTGCTACTTCAAAATTAATGAAATACCTTAAAAGATTTATGGAGAAGTTATCTGTTAAAATAATTTGGTCTTTTAACAACTTCAATGGTCCATGATAAACTTCAAAATATAGAACTTTGGTGACCCTGCAGTGCCAGCTTCTTTAATAACACTCTGAAACAAACAGGGGATCTCATGGTCTTTTTCTTCTGTTTGAAGACAAATGATTTGTCTTTTGTCACCCGGATTAGAAATAAGAGAATTTATCATTAGAAAAGGATCACAATGATCAATAACCTTTGATCAATCAATAACAGGAGCAAAAGTGAAATCATCAATAGCCTGATCAATACACGTGCAAGCCAAAGCAAACGTTTAAGGATCAACTTTTGTCTCCAGAGCTGTTTGCCATAGCTTTAGTAACTGCACATACAGGTTATAAATCGGATTTCACTTTTAATAGGGTAAACTTTTTGATCCAAACAAAACGTGATACTTGCAAGTGGATTAACCACAAACTTATCTAAAGCTAAGCAATTGCCTAGCAAATAATGAACAACCTCAATAGACAAAGAGTTTACAGCGCTGACGGTGAAGTCCAGCAGAACGTTTGATGACCACTAAGCAATATGGAAAGTAATTCGAATAAAATCCAAACCTACAACGTGAAGAAGAACACTTTCAGAAGAAGATCTCGCAGGCAAAGGCAAATACTCTGACAATAAAAGTATCTGAGAAGCTCATGTGTCCGCTTATATTCTAATATGGATAGGATTGGTCGAATACAAGATAAGTGTGTGATATAGAACCATTCCACTTGAATGGTTCATAATTATCCATAATGAAATGAGACTGGTGGTTATTTGACCCCACTAATGTAGTTTCCAATACATGACCATGACTGATCTGTATTCGGTTACTTATTTCTGTTACTTAAAGCAATTAGATATAAGATGCCCCATTTTCATACACCTAGGAAGAGATACGGATTCGCGATCAGTCTTATCAAACGATGGAGTTTTATTAGTTGTACCAGATTTAAATTTGCAAGCACTCGCTTGAGATCGATTTGTTTACTTACTAATCATCTGCTGGTTGAAAAACTGACTGACGAAGAAAAGTTTGTAAGCCATGGAGTATTCGTCAGCTGTACGAGCAACGTTTTCTTAAGCATTTGTCATGTTTTCATCAAGGTTTAGTTTGACGTCAGCATGGACATAGTTCTGGAGGTCACTGACCTATATGTGCTGTCTACATTTGTCACAGTTTGTCTCAGTCTTTTTAGATGCACATCACCTATCAAAAAATCGTTCTTCATTTCTGCTTAACTCGACATGGGTTTGTATTTTTGCAATCTCGGAACTTCTGTCGATATGCCTCTGGTACTAACTCATATCCCTTCAAGTTACCTTTCTTGTACAAACATAATCAGCTCTGGCTTTTACGGACATTATATAGTTCACAAGTTTTTCCAATAAGTAGACATTGTAATAACAAAGTCCAGAACTCTCCGGGTCATTTAAATTTCGGCTAAAATTTCAAAATTTGAAACATTGCTCTTCGTCTTTTTCTTTAAAAGAAAGTCTTAATCTAGAATTTATCTCGTAACATCAAATCCTGGACTTTCTCGAGTGCGATGCTTTATGAATATTATTTTACTCTAAGTTTAATTACTTTTCTTTTTGTTTTTGCAGTTTCATGTTAATCTCTATTTTTTTTCTATTTGTCTCTCTCTTTCTTTTCCTACATTTGTTTCTGTCACTCGTTTTCGTTGATCTCTTTTTTCTTGCATTTATCGCATTCTTTTATTTTCATGTATTTGTAGTTTCATTTCTTTTAGTCTTATTTTGGAATTTATCTTTTTCTCTTTATTTTTTTTTAAAGTTCAAGCTTTCTAATCTTTTACATTCTTGTATCTTATATTCAATTTCGCAAGTTAGAGTCAGATGAAGACTTATTAATCAATCCCAAAGCATTGGTATCCAAAATATTGTTTTTCTACGAAATAAGGAAAATACATATTTTTTTATTTCTTGTTTTGCCAAAAAAGGCTTTCCATCTTAAGGGTCATATTATCTGACAAGTTGGACCAATTCATCCCTTTTTAAGTTTCTGGTAAGGATTTAGAAAAAACACTTTCCACTTTAGACGACACTGTAAAGGCTTATTGGTTTCACTAGACAAAATCAAAAGACCAGGAATAAAGACATGTCCGAAATATAACGAATTTAAATTTCAAGACCATTTCAATTTCTCTAAACTACTTCTGCAATTTGTATCCCAGAAGAGCTCCTAATTCTATTTACAACTCTTCAGTGATAAAGAAAGTTAGAAAAAGAAGCAAAACCATACATTTTTGTAGAACTTAACAAACAATTTAATTATCACAGTTTTAAATGAAGCATGTGAGAGAATCATACAGTGTTAATCCAGAATAATCGTCATACAATTCTCTTAAAGTCCATACTGAATGAAAGGTTCTGTATAGATTTCAAAGTCGGAAATATACTGGGCTTCCTGGAATCTTGTTATTGTCAAGATGACCTTGTTCAAAACTCCTTCGAATAATTCATGCAGCTCCAGAATAATAGTCTAGTTCATTAATGAACACTTTCTATTTCCTCTTAACAGTTCCAACAAATGTGTTTCCTCTCAGATAATATCTAAATTCAACACAAAACACGTCTGCAGACGTGCAACATGAATAGCAACACAATAAGTCTGAATGATTCCAAAATAGGAATGAATCAGATTGCTCGGGTCTCCTCGTTTATGTACATATTATTATGACTATATTTCATAGCATACCCCACATTACAGATGATACTATTCCACTCATTGCGAAATATTCCTATACATGTGACATAGCCCACCCTATGTGAAGTTAATGATTTCTTCTAGAAACGTCCGAACCACATCAGCAAAAGAGAAATTAAGCCCAAGTCGTGATTACAATTATTGGTAGTACTTGTCAACATATAAGTAATCATCTATTTATTGGTCGTATGTAATGTTACGCTCTTAACTGACTTATGTCACGTAGGCAAACTCTTAGTTAAGATGGACTGTACAATTTACAGCCCTGAATACAAATTATGAAAATTAGATAAAACAATGTGCCAGGAGTTACAATATATATATATATATATATATATATATATATATATATATATATATATATATATATATATATATATATATATATATATATATTTAACAATAAGAAGAATAACCTTTCGCATATCGAATGCATCTGGTATACATTTAGGAACAATACAGTGAGGCTGTACAAACTGCATCCTGTTTTTCATTAGCACTTCTAACGGAACATTAATTAACGATCGATATTTTGAGACATGACGTACATACTTGTCATAAATTCTGGCTGTATAGAGGTAATGCTTTCAAAATTTGCAACGCATTTCTGACGAATGGTTGAGATATGGCAACCAATATTCCAAGGACGTTGAGGCACATCATTTAGCAAATTCTGATTAATTTCTTTATCTTTAATTCCTAAACAAAACTATGTTGCCTGACGACAGTAGCTGGATATGGTTGAGAGTATGGTTAAATCAACTGAAATGGTCAGCAAAAATGACTATATATATATATATATATATATATATATATATATATATATATATATATATATATATATAGTAAATATGAAGTAATTCTATACATTGGTGACTTGCAAAGTAATAAACTAATTGTTCACAAAATTAGAAGCAGGTGACCAAAACAAATCATGCATTTTGACATTAATAAATATTTTTATGTTGAAATTTGGAGTTAAGAGGATCGATATGAAATATCAGAATTATTGACTCTATCATGTGGGGGAAAAATTGAGGAATATTGTAGGTACTGAATTAAAATTATGCCGGTGCAATTAAGGATTCCTGTAAAGGAAAGGAACTTTCTGGAGGGCTGTATCTAGAGCTGCAATGCGTATATTTTAATGAGTATGACAGTAGGAGCGCTCCATGCAAGGCGTAACGTCGAAAGCAAAACTCTCTGGTTTCCAGATGAGAAATTTGATTTCTTTATAATCCTAAGATTTTCAGCAGTGCTTCCAACTTATGTACCAATACCATCTGTGTGCTAACATAGATGTCCGCTTTAAAATATTATACTGAACTAGGTTCATATTTTCTATTTCAGGGTCTAAAAGCAAATATAAGATGATACATAATCAGCGTACGTGTATTTTACTACTCACCGTTGTGGTCATTATCTGGGTTTGTATTTCGATTAATTATCGACCCAGTTCCAACATTGGGCATGTTCCCAGTGAAGTAAATGAAAGTGTAATGCACAAAAACAAATCAACCTGCTGTAAACACGACTTTTGTAGAGATAACGTACCTCCTGACAAAAGAAAAACTCAAATGGAAGGACCTGTTCATTTCTGTATCGCAGCTGGAAAAGCCGACGTAGTGAGGGAATTCGAACCACTTGTCAAAACCCTTGTACTCCACGCAAAAAGAACTGACATGTTTTTGCACATACTTACAGGAAATGGATCTGATTATGAAATTAAGAAACTCTTAAATACTATTCCGACATCCCTGTAAAGTTTAAGTATGAGCTTGTTCCTTTAAATACGGACTTAATCCTTAACGAAACTTTAAAAATTAACTTGAAGATAACACACCATTCGGGAATATGGGGAATGTCAAAACTATACATGTATGAAATATTATTGTTGTTGTTGTTGTTGTTCTAGGGTTTAACGCCATTTTTCAGCACAAGATAGGCTATACATGGCGGCCAGTATTAATGGTGGAGGAAGAACCCTGGAAAACCCAGGGAAGAACCACCGACCAACGAGAAGCTACTGGCAGGCTTTCCCACGTACCCACGCTAGCCGAGCCTTGGACTCGAACCCACGCAGACAGAGGTGAGATGGCAGTGATCTGTAACGGTGAGCGCTTTAGACCACTCGGCCACTCGGGGCCCCTATGAAATATTAAACAATATTGATAAATGTATAGTTCTTGATACAGATATTGTGTTTGCTACTGACCCAACATTCCTATGGGATCTAATTATGGATCAGGAAGACCAAGAGATGATATCCATGAGAATTACAAACGAAATGACGGAATCTTATATGTCTAATTCTGGTATGATGCTGCAGGATTTCAGTCGGATGCGGCAACTGAATTTTTCGAAATTTTACTTCGAAGCGGTTAAGTGGCTGTGTACTAAAGTAGGAGTGTGCTCAGACCAGGAAGTGTTGTTCAGCTTGTTTAAAAATAATGGTTCTTATCTTTTTAGAACATTACCAGTATCTTGGAACTTAGAACTATGTCACAATTTTTTCGGCTTTTCATTCGAAAGTTTCATTGATCGGCAAGGCCGTTTCTTTGGCGGAGCGCACTTCAACTGCGCAGGAGCTGAAAACAAAGCATTAGAACTTTTCACAGCAAGAAATTCAGCCAGTAACCTGCGCAATTATGTCAAATACCTGATCAATGTGCCGATGCGGGACGTTTGTTAAATTATGTGAATGACCTTAAAATTGTTTACTGAAGTAGACATTATTTGTCCCACGCAATTATTACATCTTCTAAACCTCAAAATATTGTATAAATGTTATGAATGTGTGTAAGATACATTGGTCCTACAAATGACACATCGATACTGGCTACTAAGTGGAAAGAAGAATGGTCCATGGTAAACTAATATATTTGATTATGGAAATTTGTTTGTATATATATATATATATATATATATATATATATATATATATATATATATATATATATATATATATATATATATTGTAAATAAAAGCTATTAGAAGAATCGTATTGCAGGAGGCTTGTCTTCGATTAAACTGCCTGCAATAATTAACTGAAACATATTCGACCACTCTCATATTACATTCGCTGCAATTTTTTCAAAATTGTGAAAAACCAGTAATGTATCGCAACATATAAATTGCTTGAATTGAATATAATATTTAACATTTTTTCACTTTAGTCTGCCAAGGATATTGTATTTATCTTGTCACGCTTGATTATTTGGTTGTATGGTATAACAAGTGCAACTATTGAACATTCATCAATCAGGGAATGTAAAATACAAATTCTCATATTTAAACGGCTGAATTTACTATCTAATGGATCCTATAGCGAATACAACAATAATGGCTACTACGACTAATAAAAATAATAATAATACGAATGCTTCATAAGTGAACCGGCCCAAATTACAAAATGCAGTACAAGTACATATAGTGTGCACGATGGTGTACGTACATTTAATAACGTGGTTAATATTAAGATTTATGCACTTTTCTCTTAAAGAATCAATATATGATATTATTATATACTCATTGTTTTTCCTCGCTAACTGTACATTGTCAGAATCGTTCAGTACTCCCCGATACTGAAAGTGCGCGACAATACGCATATAGCATTTACGTGCATGAAAGAACTACTTTCTATTGTAAACAAACAATGGACGCAGACGCCAGCACTTTTGATTTTGTACACAAATCATGTACACTCGCGTAAGAGGCTCTTTACGTTGTAGCTGTTTAAATTTGTTTCTGAATGAACTAAAACAGACGTATCGTGGACTGCCACATACCAGCTGCTTTGGCACATTCCGCGTTGATACAATGTTACGGATTTAGGCTACGGATTTAGGCTATCTTCATTATATAATAGACGCAAGATAATGTCCTTGCAAATAACATACAAGTGACAAGTCATATACTCCTTTCTTTAGCTGGTGATAAGAATGGCAAAATAAAATATACTTACAGTTTTATATCCTGAATTTCCTCAAAATGTAATTTCTTAATTCTGCAAATCCGAATTACATGAGCGATGTTATAGGTTTTCAATCTGGATTACACATTTCGAAATTGTGCTGTAATTTCGATGATAAGTGCAACTGCATCCTCCTTACTGCATTCAAAATGAAATAAGCATTAAATTCCATAGCTTCTTTTTGATAATTGCTATTGAAAGACTTCATATTTTCCCCACATCATGATTTCACACATTGAATGACAGAAACAGACACATCTGCAGATGTCAACACGCTTCTCCCTAGCTTATCAAATCTCATGCATTTCATGTGGAATCGTCACATATAAATCCAGCCAATACTCACGCAATTTCCTAGAATCGAGAAGGATTACCAGAATCTATTCATTCCAGATCAAATAGAAAAGTTGTTGCAATGCATATTCATTCACAATATGACTCCAAATTTCAATTTTAACAGGACCCGCCATTTTCTTTCGAAAGCTATGTCGAGCGCGCGACTAAGTTCAAAGTTGTCTGGGCGGAGTTATGTGCGCATTAATAATGTTGATTTGTGTAATGATGAATATGCGCTTGTGCATTTAGTTTGGAATGCGGCATACATTCATTTACGTTGTTTCTTGTAGTGTATTGTGTTTATACAATTAAACCTTAGGTAGAATAAAAAAGTTAGCATATAATAAAAAGGTTGCTACCTTTGTATGGGAAAATATGTACTCGTTTTGTCGGAAGGATATACTGGACTCCCAAGGTTGTGCAGTATTCCATCCCAAAACTCGTTCATATTTTCCCATACCAAGGCAGTAACCTATAATTATAAAGGTGATACTACGACAAAATTGTATAATTAACTATTCGTATAAGGTATAACTGATTCACACCCAAAATGCTTCCGAAATAAATGTAGTATAACTTTACTATTTCTGGGTCACTGAGAACGAAAATGATGCTTAACTTTGTTGATTGGCTCTAGTTTTGAAGATGTGATACTGGGTCAGTATATACGATCCTTGACTTGGGAAGAGTGGATGATAAGTGAGTTATAAAGAGAAGGGATCTCAGTTTAAACTAGAAATGACTAAAATACATCTCAGACTGGATCTATGAATAAATCAACGAATGATGGATTATGAAGCTGGTATTAATTCATACATGTTTTAAATTGCATCAAGTTATTCCTAGAAGTCATGGATGATGCAATCCTAACCAAGCCTACATCACACTGCTGAATAAATTGCCATATATCAGCTCCAGAAATCACAGTGTCGTGTTTTCTTATTTGGCCTTGTTTGATTGTGCTCAGGACACATTTCTATTTGGCCAAAGTGAGCAGATATGCCTCGTTCTTGTGTGAACAATACAGGTAACTTCTGCTATGTTTGTGGTGAAGTCACATTTGCATCGCAAAAGTGGAGTATTACCACTATAGTAAAGAAAAACCATCACCTTTAGTTTGACTTCATAATTTTAGATTAGGACTAAACTTGGGCCCCACAAATATGCTTCAACATTTGTGCAACAAATATTAGCCAGTTGTTGAACTTAAATAAGCAATATATGCTGTTTGCAGTGCCAATGATTTGGATAGCCAACATATCATATCAGCAATTGTTACTTCTACGTGGTGCTACCTGTTATGAAAAGTGTGTAAAATAAGAAAAGTGAACTGTGCCTTATCCAAACATTCCATCAGTTATCTGCCCGGTACACCTTGGAGAAGGACTTCCGGTTCCTGATTTACAAGAATGACTCTGACTCGAGGTAGACGAGGAAGTGGAAGAGGATGAAACCTCAATACTTAAGGCAAACTAAATGACCTTGTCAGGGATTTGGAACTATCCAAGAGTATGGCAGAGCTGCTGTTGGACTTCGTATTACAGAAGTAGAATCTCCTGGCTGGTGCTGTTAGTGTTTCAATGTTCTGTGACGTTCAAAACGATCTTGTCCCATTCTTCTTCATCGTAGGTATCCTGCAAAACAACGTTGGTGTGATGGCAGCCCTCAACATCGTTCATGATCTAGATGAGTAGAGACTGTTCATTGATTTATCAAAGACGAGTTTTAAATCTTTTTTACTGCATAATGGCAATGTTTTGCCATCAACCTCAGTTGGTCATGCAGTCCATATGAAGGAAATCTATGAAAGCATTAAAACACTTTTGAGATGCACAAACTATGACCAACATCTTTAGCAATTTTGTGACGATTTTGAGGTTCTTGTTCTGTTGCTTGGTCTGCAAACTGGATACACAAATTACTGCTGTTTTCTATGCGAATGGAATAGTCGTGCGAGAGGTTCCATTTTGTCAAGAGGGGTGGTCTACTCTGACAGTCATTGCAGCCTGGAAGTAAAAGTAATCAGCATCCACCACTTGTTGATTAAAGGAAGATTGTGATACCACCCTTATATATCAAGCTGGATCTGATGAAAAACTTTGTGAATGCAATGGACAAAACATAAACAGCTTTCATGAACCACCGTGTAAAAAGTCCAAGGTTAAGTGAAGCTAAAATAAAAGAAGGTGTCTTTCTTGGCCCTCAGATTCGTGAACTTCTTCGAGATGATACATTTGACCGTGCACTGCATGGCATGGAAATAACGACATGAAGGCCTTCCAGTTAGTGGCAACGACCTTTCTCGGAAAGGCAGACAACTACAGGGAGTTGGTGGAAAATCTCCTCAAGGCATACCCAAGCCTTCATTGCAACATCAGGACTTTGCAACAATGTAGAAACGCTGTCAGGTAAATGGAGCCCGTCAATGCTTCCAGGCTGTTGCTGGACAGTGACAAGAGATTATCCGTTTAATGACACAAGAGACAAGCCAAGAAGCGCGAAGCAGACAATGAATAAGGATTGATCTATGTACTTGGAAACATTAATATGTCAGTTGTTTTAATTGTCATAGTTGAATTCAGCACATCAAAATTGATGATACATATCACATTTTATCTTTGTAGCGAGCCACTTCTAAAATGTCTTTGACCAGTGTTAACAAATTTGTCTGAGACGAAAAACCGAATTGATATAGTGCGACAAATGTAATATAATTAATATATTATTATCACGTAACCCTATTGGATTCTTCTTTTGACATGTGCGTTTAACATCTGAATTTAGAAAATAGCTTCGTGAATAAATATGATAACCCACTTGATACATATTTTTTCCGGTTCTAATTCAGTTTTATGCAAAATATAATTCACAGATTTATTTGAAGTTTTAAAATCACTTTGCTAGGTTTGGAAAGCCTAATCCACAATTCTTTTTCAAAATAGAGAGAAAAAATTATTTTCGTCTGTACATATTGATTTAATCAGACGTACCATTGACAGATCTTTAACTTTGGTACGGTTGACGATATCTAATCATTTTAACATTACGTAACATTATGGTGGATAACGCGCTGAAGGCACTGGTACAAACCTGAGCCAGTATTTAATACATGTTAAAAATACAAGGTATAAAGTGGATATCTTACGCAATCCCCTAACACATATTACATTATTGGTAGCTTTAGGAAAACCAAAATAAAATTGTTTACAAAGCTTTTTACTGAAGTACTAAACTTCATCAAACGGTGACATGTCTTGCTTGTGTTTTCACAAACTCTATCCCATGACTGTCATACAACATTGTACTGAAAGCTGTCAAAGGACCATTGAAGAAATGCACCATCTCGTTCGTTAGGGAGATATTACATCACTCTGTCCTTGGATGTATTTTTACACCTGCATATTACTCCCTTCATTAGCAAATACAGATAATGCAAAAGATGACGAAAGTAGTTCGTGTTATAGAAACAAATATTTTCCAATCTCTGACGAAATGCACATTTGTGCGAAGCCTTGAAGGCCCTGTCGAATAACATTAACAGCTTTTTCAAAATTAAAACTGAATAGTATTGATCAACACCTGAAAACCTTCCGAACGTTTCCACAGAATGCAGACTTGATAAAAGTTTAAAAATACATATTTAAAAGAATGGACATTTTCATTTTGCTTTTATTTTGAATACCATTCACATAATGCTGACATTCTTACTTTTAAACTGTTGCAACATTTAACACATTTCATTTCCCTAGAACATAATGTGAAAAATAAACGTAACAGTAGTGTTTGCTTAATCCCAAATGTGTTCATAGTTCTTTAGCAAGTCCAAATGTAATAAGTTCCAATTGAAAATTAGAGGTATTCCAAACAAGTTGCTCTACTAGATGTTTTGATGTGCATGTAGTCTCCAGCGTGTTGACGTGCCAGTGACACGGATTGTGACTACGTACTAACAGGCTTTTGGACGTGTCACAGTAATATAATCACAAATGTCCTTATCTGAATTCAAAATAATTCAAAATTAATGTTTCTGTCCAAGTATTGATGAGCGTTTGAAATTTCCAGTGAATAATAATTGAATAAATAAGTCCAACCGAACGCAAAAACTGAACACAACAATAAGACTTATTCTGCGTGATGATGTTAAGGCACGACTGGATGATCCAAATGTAATCAAGATTATATAATTCTCTATTTGACCTAGGCCGCAATTACCTTTTTCCGAATTGGTCTTTCATGTAAAGGAAACTTCCGGTCTAGAAGTACCGAGACTATAAACATGTTTAGTATTACTAACTGTCGGAATAATTAATCCACAACCAAGGAGAAATATCTCGTTATTTATTATGATGCTTTCAAAATAAATGTATCCAGTTAGGTACACAGTGAACGTGATTTTGAACAAGGTCAAGTTCAAGTACACATAATATGCAATCAATAAGAAAATCCTATAAATAATAGAATTAAATATAGGTAACACCGTTATTTTATCGTACGTTGTTTGCTACTATAATCTTCCAGTGCCTGCTAAGTTGACGATAATCCATATCATCTGATGTTTTCATTATATAATGTCAGTTGATGATCACTCGCATAGGTAATGTATATTTGTGAAGACATAATTCTAAATGAAAACATAGCACTAGAAACGGCAAGTGAAGTAATCTTACCTTTACCACAGGGATTGGTGATGGAAATGAAATTTTGTTTAGTAGTTGAATGTTATTTTTCCTTTTTTGTTAATACTGGTAAAATTGTGTCTGCTGAAACTCTGGTATCTATTGATAGGACTTCGTCTTTTTCTTCTTCCTGTTATTATTATTATTATTAGTGATATTATTAGCATTTGTGGCATTAATTTTTCACTAGTAGCACTAGTAATAGCAATATTGTTTAATTGGTGTTTTTTAACTTGTTGTGGCTACATTAGCTCTGTTTTGTGATTTTTGTGCATGACAGAGTCGTCACCAGAATATAGGTCATAGAAGTATCAAACTTAATCTAATCGTACAGCCTTTTAGCTACAATGCAATCTAAACGCTGATGGCTTCGAAATAGTCTTTTAACCATATTTATTTAATAACCAGTCTTTTTAATAATTGTGTCTTTGAAAGCAAAATTGTTGTCAGGACAACTTAAAATGCGGTTTGTACCCAAATGTCGATAATTGCGTCACTGTTACTTGAATCTATCCATCAGTTTTTAATGTATTTCGATAGAACGAGTATAATATGTGATGTCTAGGGCTGTCTTTTGTTTCACATGCTTGCTTATGAAGAACACGTGTTTTGAAAGTAAACCTAACCGTTTAACGCTCATGTACGCTGTTTGCCGTGATAATTTGTAGAAATAAAATCCCTTGAAACGCTAAGTTTAATAACGTTGATTCTTCGATAGTTTCGATTGCAGTTGTAATAGCGACTATAAATTAATAATCAAAGTCGTTCTCCTACAATAACGAACACATTTTAATAATTAAAGGTTATTATGATGATATAAAAAACCGAATATGATCGAGGTAAGTTTTTGTGATATTTTCATGTACGATGTATTAAAATTTGAAAGAAGTGGCACTATTAAAACGGCTAATATGAATCTCTTTCTCACCTTTGTCCTCATCTCGTTTCATTTTGTCTAAAAGGGAGAGAGAGAGAGAGATATTAGATAACATGAGGATCGATGCCTGCCTATGTCTGTCTGTCTCTCTTTAGGGAAACGAGGTAGCAAAGCTGGTAGCACACTTACCTATCATATTTCGATAAGATACAGCAAATTATGTTTTGAAAGTACCGTTAAAATATCTTCAAGTAATCATTCTCTCTTTTTCAATATATCAGTTTTTAGTGTTTGACTTTAAATCACGGGATTGAGCATGTAAAATACACACTGGCAACCAAGGGTCTAATGCTTAGGCAAAGTACTCTACTCCCATTTCCTCTGTACGATATAATTTACATATGTTGATGTGTCGTCAAAGACCGAAAAGCGAATCTCTCTCTCTCTCTCAGATTCCGATATTAAAAAATGTAAAGAAATTAAATTTTAAAACACGTCAAAACTAGATTCTATTTCCAATAGTCATTGAAGCAAATTATAAACTTTTCATAAATACCCTTAAATCGGCTTTGCATTGAACCATTATAAAAAAGCATAGAACAATTTCGTTTACCATTAATGGGTTCATAGGTCGTATAATTAAATCGCAAATTAAAATGATAATCGCGGATAAATTGCTGATTTTTGCATCTTTATTGTCAAATATATTTACGAAACGTTAACTGCGTCCATTTATATACACGAATCCCCACAGGAAATAAAACCTTTATAAAATTTAGCAAACCAGTATGTGTTTCTTTTTCTCGCAGTTTTCTCGCTTCAGATAATTTCATGATACAATTTTAATCGAAAAGGTTCCTTGCCATTGTGAAGCAGAAATAATTTGATGCTCCATGTGACATATTTTAGAGCTTGATTTTGTACCGAAGTAATACATACAATATGGAGCGTCTCGGCAGTCATGGGATTAAAACAAAACAACTTGTACCAGAACGTTACTAATCTCCACTTCAGATCCAATCCAATTATAATACAATCAGAGTATATAACATATCCCGTCTTTAAGCTAAGAAAAACCGCATAATGAATTGCACTAGTCTTCTTCAATCTTGGTATGCATGTATGAACGACTTTCTTTATCTAGCCATGAAGCTATTCTGCTTTATATATATATATATATATATATATATATATATATATATATATATATATATATATATATATATATATATATATATATATATATATATATATATATATATATACATACATACATACATATACATATATACACAATAGGCCTCTGCACATAGGGGTAAGAGGGGCAGCGAAATTAGGTTTTAAACATTAAAACGTAATAGCTGACCACTGCATGTTAGCTTCCCTTCTAGCAACTCTGCGCAAACCCATGATATATAGACAGAACATGTGGGTATAATTTTGTTTACATATTGTGTACTCATCCGAGAGTTAGTGTGACTTTTATATGTATACACTTTGATGATACAAGTGCAACTCACTGTTATATACTTTTCAATATATGCTTTAATAACACACCTTCATATTTGTAGTTATCAATACTTTGTATCTTTTGTCAACAGGTTTGTTTATACAAGAATTCATATAACAGCAATGTCCGATATGACATCGAAAGTTTGTTTCATCCTGCTTGGAGAGGCTGGAGCTGGTAAAAGTGCAACCGGGAATTTCATTCTGAGGAGAAATGCTTTTGTAAGCAGAAATAATCCTGGTTTATTCATGGAAGAAGCAGAGTCACATTCTGTCAAATTAGATAACAGAATAGTTACGGTTGTAGATACGCCAGGCCTATTGGATACCAAAGGAGACTTACTTCATACATTAACAACTATTCAAAGTTCTCTGGATTTTGTTCAGCCTGGCCCTCATTGTTTCCTGCTGGTGATTAAATTCGGGAAACTGACGGAAATAGAGCATTGCACTGCCGAGCTCCTAAAACTTATGTTTGGGCCAAAGGTTCTGAAACACACAATAATTGTTTTCACACATGAAGATGACGCAACGGTAAGAGGGAATAATATTGAAAATCTCGTTAATGAGCTTGATGAAAACGAAAGCCTTAAAGCATTGCTTGATGAATGTGGTCGAAGGTATATCACTCTGTACAATTATGAACCCAATGAGGAAGTAAGACAAGAAAAATTACAAAAGATCATTATGATGGCGGATATATTAACAATTGACTGGAAGGGTTACTACGAAGAAAGCTTTAGTGTTTACAGAAGAGTTCTTCAAAAGCACGCTGAGGATTGGAAAGGTAAACATCTGACTGCGGAACAGGTCACGATTATAAAGGAAGAGCAAAAGCAGGAAGAAAGGAAATATACGATTTACTCGCACGTTGCAGGAGCGTTGTTTGGAGGAGGAATCGGCGTGCTAGGGGTAGCCACTTATGCAGTCGGACCCGTCGCAGTTGGTGCTTTGACAGCTGCAATCCCCGTCATAGCTAAACATTTTAAATAAATCTGGCGTCTCCCTCTCTATACAATTATATCGCGCATCAAAGTATTAGTCTTTGGAGATGTGGAAGAGGTACGAATAATAATGACGACTATAAAGATTGCTCATGCAGCAATATGTCGTCAAACACTTAGAATGTCATGTTGTGGTGTAAAAAAGGTCGCACTGCATCTAAATAACGGATATATCAATAAATTCGATTTTGTCTCAATAATGTTGGATTATGCTACATGTCTTGGTAAGGCAATCCTTTTAGCTTTAACTTATTTTGTTTCACAAATTGGTAATTGTAAATTTAAGACGTGCACTATAGAAGGTAAGGGAATATAGTAAAAGCTAAAAGCTTAAAATGTTCTTCACCTTAATTTAACACAAATTTCAAAACAATGTTGTTTTTGTGCTTCATTTTTTCCAAGATAATTGAATGTAACGATCATTTTCTAAAATAAATACATGACCAATTTTTGTCGATGCGTATAGATTCTTTATTAAGATAATGAGCTATAAATTTGTTGTTTACATGGTCTTCTGTTGTATACAATGAACCTCTTGATAGCTCGTGTAACTTCCCATTGGAATTTTAAGTCAGGTGGGTTGTGTTGTGACATACGTCATGTGGTATGTGTTGCGCATAGAGACGTAATGGAGGGGATGCCTGTAAGTATTAAGAAGAATCTTATTTCCTGTTTTGCATTGATGATCTCGTATTGTTTTAAGTTTGTATATGCATTCAATGATGTGTTTATATTTCAGTTGAGGAGAGTCATGTATTTAAATAATTTAAAGGAGTTTTTGACAATGTAATTTTGATACATCAAGATTGTTGTCAAGTACATTTTATATATTGGTACAACAACATATTTTGACAACGGAAATCATTCGGAACACTCTGTTCATCTGGACATTTGATGTAACTTGTAGGATTATTTTGCATTCAATTTTACTGTGAGTTCCTCTTACATTTTCATTTCATAACTATGAGAATTGAATTATTTCTTCAGTTGTACAAATTATGTTGGTTTCGCTTGTTCACGTAATTTAGTTTAAGACCATATAAACGTAACAAGAATTTGGGTTCCTCGTACAGGATACAATCTTTTACAAAATATTTCAGACAAATTCAAAATAATTACCTTAAATTAACTTTGATTCTTAATTTCTTAGTACATAGCTTTATAAATTATATATATTTGAGAGATCTTTAACACGCTTTTACAATGTCATCCAGGATAACTTTATTTCAAATGCAACCCAGAAAGGTTAGAGTCTTTAAAGACAAATGAATTGCTGGAGAGCGCCTAACATTATTCTGATCCGTCTGTGGTAAAACAGGAATTAGAAACGTGTATGGTGTACAATTTGGTGAAGAAGAAATACTTTGATTAAGGTCATTTAGAATTTAATTAGTAAGTCACAATTTGGCTCTGAGGAATAGCAGTAAAGATTAGATGGAAATTATCGAGTTAATAAAACTTAAGCATCAGAACGAAATGGTCGATAGCGAAACTCAGAAAGAGGAAAAGAGGAGACAAATTCAAATTAAAAAAGGCGGTAAGACAACAGTAAATTCAAAGAGAAATGAAGAAGGGAATGACTTTTAAATGGAAATAATTAGAGCTGGCAAGCGGACACCACTCTTCTCTATTAAGCGCAAGTTCAAGTTGAAGTTAAACGAAATATTAGGTAAGTATCCTTTTAGAGAAAACGAAGACAGACAAGACTTTATTAGTAAGAGTGTACTTGACGGCAAAGGTCGTCTATATTCCACTATCATTAGAACCAAATGCTAATTATGATGTGGTT
This sequence comes from Sinohyriopsis cumingii, assembly GCA_028554795.2. Lineage (NCBI taxonomy): Eukaryota > Metazoa > Mollusca > Bivalvia > Unionida > Unionidae > Sinohyriopsis > Sinohyriopsis cumingii. The sequence continues at coordinate 87,254,772 of CM068833.1, forward strand.
AAGGGATGTGACCTGAAGGGGTGTGGCTCGGTACCTGAGGAATATCGAGAAAGGTTTATGAATTGTCGAAAAGAAACTGAATGAACTCATTTCGAATTTGAAAGGGAAAATTAATCACTGTTTGATTGGTGGTACTCAGCCGACAATGTTCACAAAGATTACGATACTTTTATATAATTCAGTTTAGAATTACATCTGTCAAGACATATCTTGATGAGCAAAAGATTATGATACCCTTAATGTTATTTATATTTAATTTAATTGTTTGTTTGTTAGATTCAAATTTTTTAATCGATTAAATGCTATTGTAATGTAACATTGCTTACATGATTTGACATTGTCCAGAATTGAGATACTGTAACTAGTTGCTGACCTTCAAAATTAGTGACAGTTTTGGTAAACGAATATTTTTGTTGTCTTTCTCAGAGTAAGAATCGTTAAGTTGCGTCAAGATCATGCATGGACTACGTGATATACATGTGTCAATTGGTGAAAAAGCTTCTATTTTTTCCAGAAGGATAAACTTTTTGCCACAATCCGGAAATTTGTGTTGTGTCTTGGTTAGCATATAACTGATGTTATGATTAAGGATTGCCAGTCGGGTTTAAAATATTGGACACGTTAAGTTGTAGTATGTTGTGATCAGTTTAGGATGAATTTTTTTTCTCCTTCAAATTCTTGAATTCAAGCGATTATTTTCTCATAAAATACAAAAGTGTTCTGATTATTCTTGGACAAAGACATTTACTGGAATATACACGGAATTCAATAAACTGTAACAATATTTTCTGTGATTCAACAAAAGACTTTTGACGCATCTGTACTTCGCAGGTTATTACATACGTCATCGCCTTACATCCTGAATTTACATGGGGATTTGAACTATAATTCACTTCGAACTTCTCATTGATAGGACTAGTGGGCTTTTTTAATTCTTGGATTACAATTTGGATTTAGTTCGTAAAACCTTTAGTTCTTTTTCTCATTTTTCACTTTGTATTCCTTGGAAATAAATTATTGGTTAAATTTTACAAAGCTTGTTGTCCTCTCTCGTTTCTGTTACTTATTTTATGAGCATAAACCCGTAACGCTAGACAATTCTTTTTGAACTACATTTGTCAAGACATATCTTGATAAGCAAATGGTTGAAACCTTGTATGATGTTGATCGCACAGATGATGCTTATCCTTTGGCTCACAAAGTTTTATTGGTTAATAACTCTTTCTCTCCGCAAATTTTGGTACGAATCTCTGTCAATCTCAACATAGTACTACAACATCTCAGTCTAGTACGTTTAGAAATCAACCTCTGGAAAGACCTATCACACATCAGTATCTCTTCCAAAGTGTACTTATTGTAAGAGGAAATAGCACTATAGTTCTTACAGATACAGCTATCCAAAATGCTATCATTTCTAATATGTGGAGGTTACGGTCATTTGTTGAAAGCAATACTTTTGTTGGGTCATTCAAAATCCAGAATATATTGTAGAAACTTATTATTGGGATTATGCTAAGCCTATTCGTATTCAAGTACTAAGAGAGTTTAGCAGAATCTTTAATTATCATATGCTTTGCCTTTACCTGCGGCTACTCTTCTAGCGAAAGTGTTCGTATTCAGGGCAAAAAGTGTGGCTTTCAATGTCTGATTCCATTGTGCACATTTATCATCAGATTCAGTCTCAGGACCCTTGATTGTGCTGGTTCCTATTGAAAATGTAACATTGATTTATACCCTGATTATTCAGTAACTAGAGCTGGGTATAAGATGCCAATTGGAACGATATAATCAGGTAAATTTTTCTTTAGCTGAAACATTTATCGTTCAGCCTTTTGAGTGTCACTTTTGCCCCTGGTATTGAACACAGTGGTTCTATTGTAATACTCGTTCTCTTTATTCTAATAACGCCTTCTAAAGACAATCCTGTTTGTTTCCGTCGGCTATTGCCTATATTGAAGGCACACAATCAGTAGTCTCTTATGTTTTAAAAATGGAGTCCTTCTGAAGAAATGGAGACTCCTGGAAGTACCTGCTATTGACCTGATATCACATTGTTCTTGCCAGACCATATATAAAATAATTTCACGTCTTAGCTCAAGAAACTTTCCTGGCCTGATTTTAGGAATCAGTTAGTATTATCACTATATCGGATATTATTTATTGGCCGAAAATCATTTGACGAAAAGTTTGGGAGATTAATTTCAGATTATGTCTGGACCGCTCCGTTGGCCTATTGGTTAGAGCGTCTACCTAGGTCGAGGGTTCCAACCCCGGTTGAGTCATAGGACTAATAAAACTAGTACAAACGGTTGCCTGGCGTGGTCCTCAGCGTTAAGAGGTTAGTGTTAGGACTGGTTTGCCTCGTGTCATAATAATCTGACATTGTGGGACATCGTGCTACATGTCTGCGGCATGATGCCCCACTGCTAGACATCACTATAAACTGCAGACATCGTAGCGATATGACTGAAAAATTATTAAAGCTACGTTAAAATCCAAATCAGACAATCAGTCAGCCAGATTAGGTCGGGCTCTTATTTGAGTCAAGCAAAATACTTCACCATATATGCCTCCACAAGAGTTCCAGAAACAGTTACTTTAGGGAGTGTTAAAACAAGGATTGCAGTAAAAGCTTTGATTGTTGTTTTTAATACTTTTTGACCTTATCAAATCTGTGCAGTCTGATAAGTGAAGTCCTATTTCTGGAAAGAAAAAAAGAATGACTTTAGGGACTCAATGGATTACAGTTTGTGCCTACTATACCGAAATTGAAGAGGCTTTTCAAAGATTTCATCATACGTTGAATAGTAAGATTCGGTCTTATTGCAATGATACAGCTAAAGATTGGGATAATATTGTTCATGTTTTCTTGTTTGCAGTTAGAGAATCAGTCCAATAATCACTGCGTTTTAGTCCTTTTTGACTAGTGCTTGGATATGCTGTCCTTGAACCAGCGGAGTTTTTAAAAGAGAAATTTCGTTCAACCGACTATGATTCTTATTTCAAATGTAAGCTTTCAAACACATATGCAGTGTCTTGAACCAATTTTCAACTTACTCAGTCAAAACTAATATTATGTATAAGAGACGTAACAAATAAGGGTGTTTTCAGCCTGTTGATACAGTCCTGGATCTTTTATATATGCCTCGAAATTCTTTTCAGGCTAAGTAATATGGTCCTCGTTTAACTGAAAAAGTGTAAGTGATTTAAATCATACCATTAACAGTTCAGAGAGGAAGACATAAATAACTTTGCCATTTAAATATGTTAAAAGAAAATTCATTCAGTCAATTTAGTTGTACCTGTCCAAAACAGTGATGATTTTAATGATGGAATGCAATTACACTGAAGTGAAATTGGTTTAATCAATCTTCGGAATTCTACAGCCATAAAAATAGTGAACTCAGTCATCTGTTATGCGCATATGAACACTTGTTTCCAGATTTTCCAACACGACCAAACAAAATCTACCATGACGTTAAATTGTAGCTTCTGGACCTATGAAGCAGAATCATTATTGGACGAATCCTGTCAAGCAGGAATATTTGAAAATTACTACCCAGTATATGATTGATAATGATTGTATTGAACCAAGTAGAAATAGCTGAAGTTTGGCAGATATTCTGGTCCCGAAACCAGATACGTTCCGTATGTGTATTGACTATAGATAATGAACAATGTTACTTAATAAGATTTATTTCCAGTACCAATAATCAATGAATGTATTGACAAAATTGGAAAAGCAAAATATGTCACCAAGTCGGAAAGAGCACAATAAATTCCTGCATTTGCAAGATGGACTTTATCAATACAAAGTGATTCCATTTGGCATGAAAACGTCTTCAATATTTCAGCTTTTAATAAACAATCTATCATGTAATCAAGAAACTGCGATACGTACATCGATTATTGAATCATCTATAACGTTAGCTGGAACGGTCTTTTGATAAACTGAGTGGCGAAGGTTTGTCCATTCATTTGGATAAAAGTGAATTTTGCTCACTGTAATTGTTTTAGGAAATTGTGTGAAACTCGGGCAAATTAAACTTGTTGAAGTTAAGGTCAAGTCAGTCGATAAATTAAAGCCATATTTTAGAATGCATCGTTTTTTTAAGCTAATGGTTTCAGGGAACCATTTAAAATATGTGTTGATACACGTCTTGCAGAAGTTGATGAAGTACTGGTTCAATATCACAAACTGATTTCGACGATCCACTGTGCTTCTATTAAAACAACACAGAAGCACCATATAAATTATTACAAGATCGGGTAGGAGTGTTTAGCCTTAGTATTGACTTTGTAACACTTTGAAGTGTATATTAAATCAGTTCCTTCAATGATTATTGTACTCAGTGATCACAAACATCTTTCAATGAAACTCTATGAAGAGCTACCGTAAAACCTACAATAACGTGTCATGTCAGACCTGCGTTCTTCAAAACTTTGGCAAAAACCCCTAGCAAATGAAAATTTCTGCACTTATCAAACAGAGTGGTTAATTCATTAGTCCATATGTTATTCCACAAGACGTTTTACGTATAGCGTTATTACCCCACTAGCAATAGAAACACATGCCATATATCCATCACAGAATATATAAATTTCCCCCAAAAAAACATGCATGATAAATCTCCTATAGGTTACGATACAGTGTACACAGTATTGTACCGTACCGTTTGCCTATCATAGGATATTTTTCCAAAACAGACCTCATGTCTATTAAAATGTATCTATATTAAATGTAGTTTTTACATTTTATTTTCATACATAAATGCGATAAGGCAGTAATAATATAAAATGATCTTTTGTTTCTAATATCTCATGCGTAGAACTTGCGTACTTACGGTCGACATCTCATCCGACTACCCCAATAACATATTCGTATTAATGTGCAGTGTTTGCAAATAGGAGGACGTTGATATAGATGCTCGGGGTGCACTTCTCCCATCACTTAATAATTATAACTTTTGTCTTCATCTTTTTCTTCTTTTCTAAGTGCGACGTATATAGATCGATTCTATTTAGATAATTATTCAAATTTTCATAAAGGAGTACAACAACACATGACCTTTATACCAAGTGAGAGGCAATACTGGTACCTTATTAATCGTGTGTGTGTTGAATCTGCTAGTTATATTGCAAAAGTGCGTGATTATTTTAATCTAATTGGAAACAACCTAGACAAGGAAATCCGAGTTTTTGGTTTAATTTATTTTTTCCCACTATAGCCTCGTGTAGAGACAAATAATGTTACCCCTTGAGTGGCACTTCCTTGTCTCGTTGCAAACCCCAGCATAGATTGTAGTATTCTCACCAATGCGACTAAAAAATCTATGATTTGCTAACCTTACGTTTCTTATCTCGTTCTAGTTATCTCAGACTGTCCGTCTTTTTCACGTTGACCACGCGCTGAGAACTAATTTTAAAAAGAAGAAGCACTTGCTGTATTCTGCTCTGCCTAAACGAGTCCTTATAAAATCCAAAAACAACAACAACAACAACACACACACACACACACACACAAGTCGAACTATTTCATAAAGATCAAGACACACAGGCAATGCACGTCTCTTGGCACAAAATCCAAACCCTCTCAAGAGGTACTGCAAAACCGCTAAAACCCAGAATTTGTTATGTCAAACTGCTTTCTTATAGCTTTGTCAAAAGTCCACCATCAACTCCATTTGAATGAAACATAATAATATTACAAATGAAAACGCCCGCACTTACCAAACGTAGTGATTATTCATCAGTCCACATGCTATTCCCCATATTTCCCTGTAGCGTATCATTGCATTGCACTAGCGATAGCAACAAATGCCATATTTCCAAAAGAGAAAGCATACATTTCCAAGAAGGGCATGAATTACAAATTTCCTCAGTCACTACACACTACTTTCGAAATGTACACACAAGATCTACTGCACTGCACAGTATTGAACCGTTATGTTGCCTACCATAGAAAGTTTACAAACTTTAAAATGTAAGCGTATAAAATATATAAATTACTTATTGTTAATTTCATATGCCGTCTATCGATTAAATGTGATAATACAGTAATATCAACTGTTTATTTCCTGGAGCTCATATGGCCACATAGTGTTAGACCATGTATCATTTTTCAACATACAATTCCATCTGGAAGAAATAAAGTCCCACACGTTAAATATACGTCCAATGATAAACTTCACTTGAGAACATACCATCATCGTTACCAAACGCGTCCCTTTGTTAATTCTCATTGAGTGACTGAGCACCATTTGAGCCAACGGAATTACCCATTACTACTTTCGCCATCCTTAAAAAAAAAAATTTAGTGAGATAAAATACATGTATATGCACTTAATGAAAATTGTTTTGCATTTAGTTTATATTACATCTTTAAATATATGTTGATATATTGACAAGTTTTTGCACAGATTAATAAAAATTAGTAAAAATAGTTAAAATCCTTCTTTCTTATTGGTCTGCGTCATATGGTACACAACGTTGACTTTGACTTCTTATAAAGAATAAAATCTTTCAGAAGATGGTTTCCTCCTCTTCAAAACAAAATGAAATATCACATAGGATTAAGTCTAATTGTAATTTGAAAATTTAAGATGAAGTGGCATCGTGGCATGACACGGGCGAAAATTCGCCACTGTCGCATTTCAAGGGCAAGGGATTTTCGCATGTGACTTCCGACGACAATGACCAAATAAATGTGCTATGCAACTGTTTTAAGCCTTAATGTGACGTTGCTGTTAGGTCTTTTGAAAGAACTCATAACCAAACAAATGCCTGAATAAAAACCTGTGGATACAAATAGTTCCATGTTCGGAATATGTCACTATGAATTAGATATGAGGCAGACCAGTGAAAGTGTCTAATTTGATAGATTATAGGAAGCGGTGTTAAGATGCCACAAGCTAATGTACAAAAAAATATAATAGCGTCGTAATTTCGTTTCACATGTTTGTTTTTCAACATTTATTGCATACATCGAAACTGTTTCTTGCAATCGGGTCAGTGAACGATTTCCTGTGTAAACACACTACTGGCTAATAAAGTTATCAAATTTACGACTTAATTTATTATCAGATCTTTTATTTCATATTCTTTGTGGCTGCATATTTTATTTTCAGTAATAATTTCAACAATACAGCAAATGCCAAAAGGTAAACAAAAATACTCTTGAAAGTTATGCGTTGTGCACAACTCCATTGTCAACTATATCGAGATAGAAAATGTGTTAGTGTGTTACCTGGCTATTCATATATAAATCGGAACAATTTTACATTTGTGTGATGCACTCATCAACAATGTCACAAATTCATGCATAAACAGACAGACAAATAGAAGCATAAATACATACACACAGCCATACCGACTGACATACGGAGTATACAAAAAGGCGTTTGCAGAAAAAAATAGATCAATTTCACTCCTATCTAATTATCATATGGCCTAGATATTATATGGTTCATAGGAGTCTCTTTGACAGGATCTAACAATACGAATGTTCGTAAATTTAAATACTATTAATATCGAAAGTGTTTTTGAACAATTTCTTACAATTTAAAGGCACTGGAAGTGGAACAATATAACACAAATAACCAACTGTTTTTAAACTGACGACGAGATCTCAAAACTATCATGCAGTTGGTAAGACATACACTAAAGTAGTTAAGTGGGGCACCCTAGGGACAATGGGACTTAGCATTAAAAAGACCCCTGGGCAACTCTAGGGACAATGGAAATTTAACATGGAGAAAAATCGTGGGCAACTCTAGGGACAATGGGAATTTAACACAGAGTTTGGGTCTGTCTAGGGACAAGGGGATATTAACATGGGAATAGAGTTTGGGCTTGTCTAGGGAAAAGGGGAATTGAATATGGGATTTTTTTTTTTTTTTAAATTTTTTTAAATTTAAATTTAAATTTAGGCAATGGAAAGGCTATCTCTTTTCGAGAAATATGGCTGGCCCTGAAAAGGGTCTTTGGGTTTATGTTAATGTATTCATTAACATAAAGGGTACCGCATTGATCTTCTTCTTGTCCTTAGGCTACGTCTCACTGTTGGTCCGTAAATCAGCACTCTTTTCAGGCATCCTTGTCTTTCAACGTAGATCCTACGTATCCACAGGCTGGTGTTTGTCCTGTGGACAATGGTCCACTTGGATCGGACATACATGGGTATGTCCGTCCGGAACATCATGGAAGACACAAGCGTAGAAGATTGCACATCGGTCCACATCTTGAAGCGACGAGAACAAGTGAATCAATGCACTGAACTGCGCTTATTTATAGGTAGAGGTAGGATTGAAACGGATTGAGTTCATTCACCAATCCAAACACGCGTTACAAAATTCAGTCAGCCCGCATCCAATCCGAAGAGAGTAGTCTGTGACGTCAGTTGGTCTATATAGATTCGCTAGCGCTTGTGTGCAGTCAATCTATGCGACAGTGATTCAACATGACGGAAACTCAGAAAACGATCCATTGGGGTGCACCAGCAGGGGAGACTGCCCAAGGGAACCCGGACTTACTTTCAGAAGAGGTACATTGGGATTTTGTGGATTTTCTTACCTCGCAAGAATTTGTTCCGGAACCTTCGTTACCTTCTTCATTACCGCAAGTGGAGAATTTTAGACAGAGACAGAAAGAAGAATTGGAGAAATTTATGCAACGACGAAAGGAAGCGGAACAAGCTTTTCTCCTACAGCAACAGCAACAGCAACAAGAAGAGGTAAGAAAAAAACAACAGCAACAACAGCAAGAAGAAGTAGCAGCAAAGAAACAAGAGGGTGAAAATCAAACGGCTACGGTACTGTTGGACATTTTAGCGGAGTTAAGAAGTCTGAAACAAATGTATCAGACTTCTTTATCACGACCGAAGAGAATACGACCTTCCCGAGCTAAACACGCCAACCCTGTGACTAAGCCTGTCGTACCACCCTTAGTGATTTCAACCCAATCATCAGAAGTAGGCCTTGGCCGTGGCTAAGGCTTAAGGCAGTTAAAGTTGATTGGTTAAACTCACCCCTACACCAAAATAAAAAGGCCCTTTTCAGGGCCACCCACATTTCTCGAAAAGAAATACAATTTCAATTTGCCAATAACTCAAAAATAAACCCCACCCATTTTACCCTTATAGTACGTGTCTGTGTATGAGTGCGTGAGTGTAGCTTCTTATTTTAAAATCAAAACTCAAAGACACTTACCTTATATCATTCATGTATTCTTTTATCCATTGTTACAATCCAATTCACAATTCACCACAGAACACTTTAATTAAAAGTTCATTGACTTCTTCTTTCTCCTTGTTTAGTCTCTCTGTTTTTTGAATTTCTTCACCGTCACACTCTTTTCCTCTTCTTCTTCCTCCTCGCTTTCTTCCCTTCTTCTTTTTTTCTCCTGTTTCTTTGCTTCTTTTAAATAGAATTGTCTTTTTTCTTCCTCTTCTTCCTCTGAAGAATCCCTCTCTTCTTTCGAAGAATCCCTCTCTTCTTCTGAAGAATCCTTCTTTTCTTCTGACTCCTCTTGTTTCTTTTTTGGGCAATCTGGAGACCAATGTCCTTTTTCTTGACAATAATAACAGGTATCTTGTCTTTTGTCTTTTTTAGCCCCTGTTTTTTTTCTTTTTTGACGGTCTGGACACTCTGAAGACCAATGCCCTTTCTTCTGACAGATATAGCAAGTATCCTGACTCTTATCTCGAAAGGAAGGAGAGTAGCCCGTCGGCTGGTCTGAAGAGAATTTTCTAATGACCCCTCGCAAAGCTCTGATGAAACGTTCCATCTGGGTAGTCTCTTCCATCGTTCTCCTCGGTTTGAGAGTGAAATGAATAGTGAAAGGACAAGACACACCCTTTTTATATACGCTGGTTTGCCATGACTATAAATTAGTCTATGGTGTTTGAACTTGAGTCATTTGACGTTTTGCACTCAAGATGAAACGATCCTATTCATTCGAGAAGAAAGAAGAAGAAGAAAGTAAGAGGCAGAAACGTGATCTATCGCCTCGTACAAGGGATGAAATCTTGGCACAAATTCATGCCAGTGATTTTGAAGAGGACATGAGTGAACCAGAATCCGAACCCTCTAAACCATGTTCGTCACCCTTAGTCAACCCTGAAAAATACTATTCCATTCGAGAGACGGAAAAGCGCTCCTCTAGAAAATTTAGAACCACGGCTTACACCTACACGGTGAAGTTTAAAGATTTCAAGGCCGACGTACCCTTAGAGAAAGCAGAAGGGTTTATCACCGAGATGTGGGATTCTTTGCTCACTGCACTCAAGCGACAATGTCAACCCAAAGAAGACGATCGCTTGACACTATCCATAGATCACGACGGTTTGAAATCCCCTGTTTGAATCGAATTTAGCAGACCCGCAGAACTGACCCCTTCCAAAGTCATGGACAAGATTCAACACGTACAACAATCTAATGACCAGTTTGACATCACCGATGGTAAAGCCACACTGAAAATGGCTCACGTCTCTCTTCCTCAAGGGACAGGACGCAAAAAGATGTTATTGGTGGACGACCTTCGCAACACCAAAACAAGTCTCGTCCGAATTAACAACCCTCAAGACCAGATGTGTTTAGCTCGAGCCATCGTGGTGGGACGAACCTATGCCAACAAGAACGACACGGTAGAATGGAAAAGAACCTGGGAGAACATTCGAAAATCGAACCGAACCAAACAACGAAACGAAGCAGAACTCCTGTTGCAGCAAGCTGGCCTGTCCAAAGATACACCCTGTGGCATTCCTGAGATGCAAAAATTGCAAGATGCCCTAGCTCCACGCTACACCTTGAAAGTGCACCCTCAAGAAATGCGCGGGTCTCTGTTGTTTCGAGGCCAGGATTTTAAGGACGGAAAATACATTCATGTCTATCATCACGATGACCATTTCGATACCATTACCAGTATCACCGGATTCCTGGGATACAGTTATTGTGAGAAATGTGATTATGGTTATAACAATCGAGAGCAACACAAGCATTGTGGATTGAAATGCCCAGGATGTTTGGCCTCTCCACCCTGTCTGAGCGAAGAACCAGTGCCTTGTTCAACTTGTCTGCGCACGTTTGTCAGCCCTGCCTGTTACCAGCAACATTTGAAAACACAAGGTTCACAGAAGAAATGTGCTTGTCAACTCCTGAGATTGTGCCCTACGTGTGGACAAGGCATACTTACCAACAATGCCAAGGCACACGTATGTCGAGGAAAGAAAAAATGTCACATTTGTCACCACATCGTGGACTTGGAACACGAATGCTACGTGCAAAAGTACCAACCCCCACCAGAGAAAGAGGACGGTCACAAGAAGAAAGGCAATTTCATCTTGTTCGATTTCGAATGCATGCAAGAGACAGGCATTCACATTCCTAATTTCTGCGTGGCTCATCGAGCGTGCGAGAAGTGCATTCAAGAACCTATCTTCAGTCATTGCCCTCACTGCAGCAAGATTCCCGAAGGGCGTGAAAAAATCTTTCGGGGACCAAACACGTTAGCCGATTTTGCCCAATGGGTCTTAGACCCCATCGACAAGACGTGGAGCCAAGAGGACATCGAACGTTACGGAGATTGTCATCGTCATGCCACAGTGATGGCTCACAATTTCTCCGGATACGATGGACAGTTTCTTTTGAGGTACTATACGGAACATGGCACCGAACGTCCTAAAGTGATTTTGAACGGAGCCAAAATCATTTTCATGCAAGTGGGACAAGTACAGTTTAAAGATTCGATGAGTTACTTGGCCATGCCTTTGAGCCGAATGCCTAAAACGTTTGGAATGACAGAAATGGCTAAAGGGTACTTTCCACACTTTTTCAATACGGAAGCCAATCAACATGCTGTTCTACCCCATTTGCCTGAGGCTCACTATTACGACCCCGACAACATGCGTACCGAACAACGAGAAGCTTTCTTCGCTTGGTACCAAGCTCACGCCTCGGACCCTTTCGACTTTCAGGAAGAAATGTTAAAGTATTGTCGTTCCGACGTGGACATTTTACGGCGTTGCTGTGGAAAATTTCGAGAACTGTTCATGGAACACGGAGGGGTCGATCCTTTGAAAGAAGCTTGCACCATTGCCAAAGCGTGTTCCTTAGTGTACCGCCAACGATTCATGCCTGAAAACACCGTGGCTGTCATCAGTCCTCAAACGACCCACTATGTCAAGCGTCAATACTCGGTCAAAACCCTACGTTGGTTACATTACTTGTGCGACAAGGAAGACAAATGGATTCAGCATGTCCGCACGGAGGAGGCGAAAAGACCATCGGAACGTATTCGGTCGATGGCTGGGACTTAGAAAACCCCAAGATCGTGTACGAGTTTAACGGTTGCTTATTTCACGGATGTCCCGTCTGCTACCCTGACCGTGACACTAAAAATCAGTTTTTACAACGAACCATGGAAGACCTGTACCAGGACACTTGTCAGCGACGCCTAAAGCTAGAACAGCAAGGATACCAAGTGGTGGAAATGTGGGAACACGAGTACGATCACCGTTTGAAAACCGATCCCGAGTTTAAACGCCTCGTGGAAAGTTACCAGTTCATGGACCCGCCGAACCCGTGGGATAGTTTGTACGGAGGAAGGACCAATGCCACCTGTTTGCTGTACCAAGCCGACGAAGAGAAAGGAGAAGAAATCAAATACTTGGACGTGTGTTCGCTGTATCCCTACGTGTGCAAATATTGTCGCTTTCCTGTAGGGCACCCGCAATTGCTGACGGAACACATCGACCTGAAAAACATTCGACAATACGAAGGCTTGATCAAGTGTAAAGTTTTGCCTCCCACGAACCTATACCATCCCGTCTTACCTCACCATTGTCAAGGCAAACTGATGTTTCCCTTGTGCCGTACTTGTGCCGAAACGTGCAACCAGGACCAACCTTGCCATCACAGCCAGGAAGAACGGGCCTTGACGGGAACCTGGGTCAGCGTGGAATTGTTCAAAGCTCTGGACATGGGATACCAACTGTTAGAAGTGTACGAAATTTGCCACTTTCCCAAGACACAACAGTACCACAAGGGTGACCCTACTCAGAAAGGCATTTTCGCCGACTACGTGGATGCCTTTTTGAAACTGAAACAAGAAGGCAGCGGCTATCCTTCCTGGTGCCACACTCCCGAAGACCAAATACAATTCAAAGAGAAATACTACGAACAAGAAGGCATCTCTTTAGACCACATCGAAAAAAAACGAAGGCAGGCGATCGTTTGCCAAAGTGATGTTAAATTGCTTGTGGGGTAAAATGGCACAACGACCGTGTTTACCCAAGACGGAATATTTGACAGAACCTTCCCGCTACTTCCAGATGATTCACGACAAAACCAAATACATGAAACACGTGGACGTCGTTCGAGAGGATTTGATCTTGGTCAATTACGAAGAAGATCTGGACTTTGTACAAGACGACACTTTTGGAAATGTCATCATTGCGGCTTACGTGACAGCTCATGCTCGCTTAAAATTGTACGAAGCTTTAGAACTGTTAGAAGAACGCGTCCTGTACTTTGACACGGACAGTTGCATTTAGATCCATCACCCGAGTCAACAGCACCCTGACATCGAAGGAGACCGTTTAGGAGCCTGGACAGACGAGAGTCCCGACGACAAGATTCTAAGTTTCGTCAGTGGTGGTCCCAAAAATTCCGGCTACGAATACCGGGACAAACAAGGAGAAGTGCACACGACGTGCAAAGTGAAAGGACTGACTCTGAATCATCGTACCAGTCGAGTGGTCAACTTTGGGGTATTGAAAGAAGCCTTGCAATCGGGAGAGGATGGAAACTTTAAAGTGACCACCTATCAACCGAACAAGATTGTACGTTTACCCACTCACCACATCGTCAGTCGACCCTTGGAAAAAGTCTATCAAATTGTATACCAGAAGCGAGTGCGACTTCCCAATCACTTCACCTTACCGTACGGTCACGTCGGTATTGGTCTGTATATGAAAAGGAACCCTAGGCAAGATCGATAGTTCATTGTTCATTGAAGTAACTTACCATGTCGTTGACGAAGAAGAAACCAGATTGGTTAGGAGTCAAATGTTGGACATTACCGAGACCAGGGTTTTGAGGCTTGGACACAAGAGGTGGCCTAGTATGCACGAGAGTTATTCAAGGAAAAAAGTTACTTTTCAACCTTTGTTAGTGACGGTGCCAGAAGAACCCGTCACCCAGGACAGGACTGTCGTGGACAGGCCTGAAAGACCCTTTCGGGAGGACACTTGTGTGACCTTACCCCTACTATAGAACTGGTTAGAACTTTACCCAAAACATGTTGTACAGACACTTGTGTTTATTCCACGTTCATGGTTATCATGTGCCTTTTATTCTTGTACTTAAGCCTTTGGCTTTTATGTATTTTTTGTCTTTCGTATTCATGTTTGAAAAAAACATTCAATAAACGTGTTCTGAAAAAGTATATAAACTCTTGTCTTGTTTGTTTTTCGTGTCACAAGTGACATTTCTCACACCATCGCTACCTCTGCTGTCTCTGCTCCCTCTTCCTCTACTGTCAAAGTCATCGACGAACACTTAGATCGTGCCAGTTGGGAGGCTTTGTATCTTCGCCATCCCTTTAACATGCTTATTGCTGCACCTAGCGGTTCAGGCAAAACCGAATTCGTCAAACGTTTGATCGAACATAAACATCATTTGATCGATCGGCCACCTCAACGGATCGTGTGGTGTTACAAAGAGTGGCAATCGGCGTACAGCCTCTTGCGAGAAAGTCAAGGCGATTCCATCGTGTTTGTGGAAGGCATTCCTAAAGAAGACGATGGCATCGTCTCTGACTCCCGTCTAACCCATTTGGTCATTTTCGACGACATGTTAGGAGAAGACGAAGAAGAAATTAAACTGTGGTTCACGCGCAAAGGGCATCACCGTAATGCCAGTGTCGTTTACATCAACCAAAATTTGTTTCAACAAAGTAAAGCCCATCGCACCATCAGTCTCAATGCGCATTACGTGGTCTTGTTTAAAAGCCCTCGAGATAAATCGCAAGTGCAAGTCTTAGCCAAACAGTTCGGAACGCCTTGGTTGACTCAGGCGTACGACGATGCCACTCAAACTCCACACGCCTATTTACTCGTCGATTTGAAACCTACCACTCACGAGGATTTGCGATTTCGTACCCACTTGTTTCACCACTGGTGCCATGACGGAGGGCCTGTCCTGTACACGTCTCCGTCCTCGACTTCATTTCACTCCCCATAAAAAAATCTATAAAAACCTCAGACCCTTTTTCGTCTGTCTCACTCTCAGTGCGAACATGACGTCCCTTCAGTCGCATCTTCCCGTCAAATTGATTCGTGCCTTGTATGGCATCAGTCGAGAAAAAGATCCACAAAAACGAGCTCGTGTCTTAGAAGCTAGTCTCAAAGAAGTCTTACGATGGTTCACGGTGACGGCACGTCAATTACTCCAAGGAATCATTCAGATTCCTCATCAAACCAAACGCTTTTTTGATCGAAACAAAGTCGCTTTGGTCCAACTGGCCGATCCCCGCATCGACACTCAAACCAAAAAACAAATCATTTTGAAACCTGGAGGGAGCGGTACTCTAGGAGGGGTCATCATTCGCTCACTCTTAAGATGGGATCCTAATGCCCCCAAAGTTATCCCCAAGACAAAAGTCCAACGAAGCCCCAAGAAGAAAAAGACCAGGTCCCCAAGGAGAACTTCTCCAGTGGCAGGGCCCTCCTCTGACCAGACACCACCACCACCACCCCGAAAAAAGAAAAGAAGCCCCCAGAAAAAGAAACAGAGAAAAAGTCCCCAGAAAAAGAAAAGTCCACAGAAAACTAGTCGCAAGAGAGGCACTTCGGCCATGACGCAACCTTACACTCGCAAACCACGACTTGCCACGGCGGGGACTGCGTCTCCGGCAGCCTCACGTTTGTCCACTTCTCCGTTAATGACACCCAGAACTGAAGAGTACTTGGAGACGTTGATCACACCAAGAACTTCTCCGTTGATGACCGCCAAAAGAACTTCCCCAGTGGCAGGACCTAAAAATTTAGTGGCAGTGGCTGCAGCTCACAAAGTACCTTCTCCCAAAATCAAATTTCAAGAAAGATCGGGCATGTTACAAGGTTTACTGGATTTGTCCAAGCAAGAACTGGCTCGATTTAGTCCGTTACGTACCCCTGCACGACGTGTCATGCCTGTCCTCAAACTAATACGACGTAAAGACAATCAGTGGCGACGCGTTCCAGTATAAAAAAGGCCTGTGACCAAGTCGGGTATCAGTGTTTTTTGGTGCTCCTGAAGACTCAAAGATGTCACCCTCCAGAAAACCCCAAGGAAAGAAAAGGAAAGGACTGCCACCACGTTTAGCCAAACATGGGGACATGTTATCTGTCCTGTCCAAAGCTTCTCCACCCCTACGAAAAAAACTCATTCAAACGGCCTCCAAAGAGGTCATCGATACCGTGTGCGAATGTTGTTTGAACGTTTTGAAAGGCACGATCCCTTTGTCCAAACACCAGAAACAATGCTTAGGCAAACATCGTCACGTTCTTCGCCAAATGGTTCAAAAGAAAATTCCCATTCGTCAAAAAAAGAAGATGTTAGTGCAACGTGGAGGTATTTTACCTCTCTTGTTAGGCCCCATACTGAAAGGAGTCTTGGGAACCATGTTGGGAGGACTGATAGGAGCAAGATAAAAAGGCCTCGGAAGTTCCAAGATCTCAGAATCGACCCCTGACAACCCCATGGAAGGACGAAAACTAGCTTTAGTGCCTTACAAACGATGGATGGAATACCATCGGTGGCAAGAACAACACACCCCGCATTTACCTCCCAATCCCCATTTGAGCGAGATGTCCCAGTTACAACACGAATTGCAGTCCTTGATGGATCGCCAAGATTTGTCCGAAACAGAAAAATCGCAAAAGTACGGTCAACTCTTGCAACGACTGCAACTCTTTCACCAGAAAGCTTTAGACGAAACAGCTCTACCCACTCTGAAAGATTTTAAGACCTTGATGAAAAGTCCAGCACCATCACCAGTACCAGTACCAGTACCACCAGTACCAGTGACCAAGACAGAACAAGGAAAAGAAGAAGAAGAAGAAGGGTTTCAAACTCCACCAGAAAAAGTACGCAAGTTAACAACACCACCTACCTCCAGAATTGGATGGATTAAAAAGATGATGGCCACCCCTTCTTCATCACAAGAGAAAAAGAAAGTGAAGACAGAAGTGAAGACAGAAGTGAAACAAGAACCGATATCCCCCGCTCAGACATCCTTCTCCTCTTCAACACCTATTGCCGGTCGCACACGCAAAGCATTGCAATCCAAGAAAATACCCCAAGAGAAAAAGAGTAGCCTCCTCCAAGAGTGGGTGTCTTATTAACACACCAACCAAAACAAAAAAATGGAAAAAGTCTTAGCCAGCATTTACTACGATCCCTCCCATCCTGCAGGTTACGCAGGAGTTCAAAAATTGTATCGTGCTGCCAAAACGCAACTGAAAAGTCTCCGTTTACCTCAAGTGCAACGATGGTTACAAGAACAAGCTACCTACACTTTACACAAACCCATTCGACGCAAGTTTGCCAGAAGTCGCACCCGAGTGGAAGGCATCGATCATCAATGGCAAGCCGATTTAGCCGATGTCTCTCATTTGGCCAGCTACAATCGTGGCTACAAATATTTGTTTTGTGTCATCAACGTCTTTTCCAAATTTGCTTGGGTCGTACCCTTGACTTCCAAATCGAGCAGCGAGTTAGTGCGAGCCCTGCAACGGGTGTTGAAACAAAGCGGTCGTCACCCTCTTCGATGGCAAACGGACAAAGGTACCGAATTTCTGAACCAAGCTTTCCAAAAAGAATTAAAGAAACGTGACATTCATTTTTTTACCACCGAGAATCCCGAAACCAAAGCCAGCATCGTGGAACGTTTTCAACGCACTTTGAAAGAACGCATGTGGAAATATTTTACGCATCACCACACTCTGAAGTACATCGACATCTTACCGCACCTGGTGCAAGCGTACAACCACTCTTACCATCGAAGCATCGGACGTGCCCCACAAGACGTGACTCCCGACAACGAAGTGCTGGTGTTTGAGCGTCTGTTTGGTACGTCCCCGACGAGGGCTGTCCCCAAGAAAAGTGGAGAGTTGGCCGTAGGGGATTGGGTGCGCATTGGCAAAACCAAACGCACTTTTGACAAAGGTTACTTACCTAACTGGACGACTGAATTGTTTCGCGTCACTGGACGAGTGCATGGCCGTCATCCTGCCGTCTATAAATTGGAAGACATGAACGGAGAAGTGCTCAAAGGAACGTTTTATTTGCCCGAGTTACAACGTGTGACCAAAAAAGAAGACGACGTGTACGACATCGAAACCATACTCGAACGCAGAACCCGTAAAGTGGGCAAACGACGTGTCAAAGAAGTCAAAGTACGTTGGAAAGGATATCCACCCAGTTTTGATTCTTGGATCGACGCTTCGCAAGTCATCGACTATAAAAAGAAGTGACCATCATGCCTTTTCACACAGACGCAGCTACGTCGACCACTCCTCCTTCACTCAGTTCTTCTGTGCAAGATTTACAAAAACAACCCTTGTGGGTGTGGTGTGGAGAACGTGTGCCTAAAACGCAAATCGTCTTTTTCTGCCAAATCTTCGTGGTGTATTGTGTCATCGGGGCAGCCATCGGCAATTTGAGTTTGCAACAAGGAGACAAACAATTGTGGACCATTTTATTGAGCAGTTGCATCGGTTACCTGCTTCCTAATCCCTCCCTGAAATTCACCTCGAACGGGAACCACGGGAACCTTGTGTCCAGTGCCAGTGCCAGTCACCACTCCAACCACAACCAGAACCCCATTTTGGGCGGAGACACGCCTCTGACGTCCACTAACCCCTCGGACAGCCACAGAACTCTGGAATTATGAGTCACCAAAACCAATTTTACTTAACCTTACCCAGTGACAGTTCCATGGAGGTGTTTCCCAAGAACACGTTGTGCTGTTACACGGCCAAATTACCTCAAGCCATCCCCTTAGATCACGAAGCCCATTGGGAAGTGGCTTTAGTAGAAATGATTCACCCGACCCAAGTCCTCAATGTCCTTCCCAATCAAAATTTTTTTGATGTGGAAGTTCATGACGAACAATTGCAACAGTGGATGGATAGCAATGTCAAATATGACAAGAAAACCCGTACACAAAAGTACACCACCTATCACTTGTTCATTTCCCCAGGCTATTATTTTAGTGGTCAACATTTGGTCAGCACCATAGCCTCCAGGTTTAATGCCGTGTTTCTGAAAGCTTTGGAGCATGTTAACAAAAGTGTCACCATGGAGTACCACAAAACAGCTCGTCGCTTCTTGATGAAATTTGAACGGAGTAAAATCCTGTCCATTTTATTTTGTCCTGAATTGTATGACATGTTGGGCGGAGACATGAACCTGAGAATGAGCATGATGAAGAAAAGCGAATTACCCATTGTTTACGACAACGAGTCTTTTAGCAAGTTATTTCGTGCCCCGGTAGAACTGAACCAAGGACTGAATTTGATGTTTGTGTACTCCGATGTGGTGGAGTATAACGTGGTGGGACACACCTCCGTATCGTTACTGCGTGTCATTCCTTTCAAAGTGGATTCTGCCACGAACACTGACGAGGAAGGTGGAAACACTTACCACGTCCACCGCGAATTTGTACATCCTCACTATTTGCCTGTCAGTAAGTCGTTTTTGGACACGGTCAACATTACTATAAAAGGAGATTTGGGACAAAATATTCCATTCACCAAAGGAAAAGTCACGGTGAAACTCCATTTTCGAAGACGGTTTTCTCACGATTCGTAAGTCATGTATCCAGTGTACCGAGGGGTTGCTCGACAGCGAGGACACGGTTTAGGAGATATGTTAAAATCGGCCTTTCGTTCGGTGGCCCCGGTGTTGAAACCGATGGTGACACGCGGATTGCACGCCTTGAAAGATGCGGCACTGACGCAAGGCAAAGAATTTCTCCAAAATGTCATCATCGACAAACAAAACCCTAAAGAAGCCTTCATGAGGGCAGGCAAAAATGTCTTGCTGAAAACGGGCAAAGACATTTTGGGTCACCGAGAAACACCTATAACTGCCCTGCACGCTACCGAGTCAGGCATTCAGCAAGGACAAGGCAGAAAGAGACGACGAAGAAAACACCCTTTCACCAGACTTCAAGCTAGAAAGGCCAAGAAAAGAAGAACCGTTCGAGACTTAGACGTTTTCGATTATTGAGAAAAGAGACAAAAAGATGATGCACCGAGAATCTTGCGCTTGTTCCAAGACGGAACTGGATCTGTTTGCCATGCCCCCCACGATGATGACGATGCAAGAATCCCAGTGGCTGGAATTTCACCCCGTCTCCTCACTGACCGATTCCGCTCCCATCGAGTTTGAAATCAAAGGACAGCCCGAAGATTACATCGATCTGAATAGCAGTTACTTGTACCTGAAAGTCAAAATTCTAGATAAGACTGGAGGTGCTATAGACGATGAAGCAGTAGCTCCCGTCAACAATTTCATGCATTCCTTGTTCAGTGGAGTGGACTTGTACTTGAATAACAAACTGGTCAGTAGCAGCATGGATACTTACCCTTATCGTGCCTACCTGGAAAATCTCTTGACGTACGGAATAGATGCCAAGAACACTCATCTCAATGCCTGTGTGGTATGGGAAGCTGACGAACCTACCAAGTTTGAAATATTGGAAACTGATGAAAAGAAAGACAACAATGATGGATTTCTAGAACGAAGAAAGAGAATCACGGGAGCCGACACAAGTTTAGAACTGATGGATCGTTTGCATTTGGACATGTGGTTGCAAGAAAAGTATTTGCTGAACGGGGTGGATGTCCGCCTGAGACTGAATCGTAGCAGTGCCGCTTTCCATTTGATGGCTGATAGTGACGGTTACAAAACCAAAATCCTAGAAGCCAGACTCTACGTACGCCGTGTGGAAGTGTTACCTAAAGTGGGAAACGACATCAGTCAGACGTTGAGCAGAACGACTGCCAAGTATCCCATACGACGCGTGGAAGTGAAAACCTTCACCATTCCCAAGGGACAGCGATCCATGATCGAAGATCATCTGTTCCAAGGACAGTTACCCAAACGTTTGATCGTTGGTATCGTCGAGAATACAGCCTTCAACGGAGCTGCCGAAAAAAATCCTTTCTACTTTCAACACTTTGGCGTGTCCAAAATCGAAGTCAGTCGCGATGGCAAGACCTTGTGTACCCGACCTTTCGAACCTGACTTTACCAAGAAGAATTACTTGAGATCGTACTTGTCCCTGTACGAAGCCACCGGACAGTTAGGAACCAATACCAGTCACGGTATTACGTACAAGGATTATGCAGGAGGCTACGCTTTGTGGGATTTCGATTTCACTCCAGACCAAGGCAGCGACGAGGGACATTTCCACCCTATAAAATCCGGTCAGATTCGTGTGGAAATTCAGTTTAAAGACCGAGACCCTGATGAAACGGTGAACGTCATCCTGTATGCAGAATTCGATAATACCATAGAAATCAACAGTTTGAGAGAAGTCATCCTAGATTACTAGAAACCATGGAAGACTGTTATCCCTCTTTACCTAGTGGAGAAACTTTAAAGATGGAATGTAATGAGACTGTGGAAAAATGTTGTATTTTGAAAAAAATTGTTTGATGTTATGATGTTGGATTATTGTTAAAAATGTTAGAGTTGTTGTTTAGTGTTAAGTGATTTTTGAATAAAAAATGTGTTTTGAAAAAATGCCTTTGTCTTTTGTTTAGCTATAAGAATGTTGGATTGATGCTCTTTCATTTCTTACTATCCCTCTCATGACACTCACTAAACGTTGCGACTCAAAAACCGTGTGGGGGATGTTTTCCTTCACGTCCGCGCTTTGACTTTAAGAACCGGGTTGTTTCCAGTCTAACCATCCATTGTCGACTCATCCTCCTAAGAAGATGTGCTCCAAACTAGCTAAACTCAACGAAGCCTACGTGAATTTGCATAGGGTCAGACACAGTCTGATACCGAAGCCAGAAGAAATAGAGAATGTGAGAATGTTAAAAGTCACTGAAGACCTGATAGAAGAGCTCTTCAGAGAAGAAATGAACAGGGAGAAAGAAGAATGGACAGAGAAGTACAGACTTCAGAGACAGCAGCAACAGCAGCAACAGCAGCAACAACAGCAGCAACCTGAAGCTGACAGAGGCTTTGTCGATTGCCGTATCGACACCAAAGAGTTCTTCTTCTCTTTCCGAAGAAGCAGACCTATCGCCAGAAAGTCTATCCTCAGAGGACACCGCATTCTTAGAAACTAAAACAGAATGCCATAGCAAACAAAAAAACAGCCCTTTTCAGGGCTACCCAAATACTCTAGAAAAGAAATAACGATCGATTTGCCAATGTGTGTAGGTAGAGTAGTGTGAATATAAACACTAACTCTTTATTGATAGTGAGAGTGTATGTGTTTGTGTGTTTGTAAGTGCTCACGTACATTGGTGTGGATGGTAGATTAAAATGATGTCTTTATTTGGTGTTTGAGGTGTGGATTTGAGGTTAGATTGGATTGTTTTGCGTATGTGGATAGTCTATTGAAGTGATTTATAAAAATTTTAAAATAGTGATGGGTAGCATAAAAAAGTGAGTGAGTGTTTCTTTTAGGTCCGCGCGTTGTTGTTTTTGGTCATGATGTAGGTAACATCAATTTTATGTTTTTTAGGGGGATGTTTTCCTTCACGTCCGCGCTTTCACTATAAATTGAAACTCGCTGGGCAGTCTAGCTACCCTTGTTGATTGATCAACACCAAAAATGAACACGAGACTGTCTAAACTGTTGGAACTTCATGTGCATCTGGAATATGCCAGGCGCCTGTTGAATGAACTGGCCGCGGAAGCCATTGTGGAGGAGGGAAGGATAAGAGAGGAGGAGGAAAGAAGAAAAAAAGAAGAGGAGGAGAGAAGATATAAAGAAGAAGAAGAAGAGGAAAGAAGATACAAAGAGGAGGAGAGAAGAAACAAAGAAGAAGAGGAGGAGGAGAAGGAAAAGAAGAGAAGAAGAATAAATTTCAGAATCCCAGAGAGCGAAAATTGGGATTCTGAAGCGACATATCCTGCCTCTGCTCTCTCCCCCCAAAAAGTAAAAAGTAACTGGGGGATAAGATGTGTATGTGGCGCCAGGCCTGGAAGGTGCCACCATTAACCAGGTGTCCATGAAGTTCAAAAAAAAAAGCCCTTTTCAGGGCTACCCAATACTCTAGAAAAGAAATAACCATCAATTTGTCAATGTGTAGGTAGAGTAGTGTGAATATAAACACTAACTCTTTTTTAAGATAGTGTGAGGGTATGTGTTTGTGTGTTTGTGTTTGTACCCGCTCACGTACGATTGTGTGAATAGTAGATTATGGATTTGTTTATTGTTCTTAGCGTATGTGAAGAGTATAGTTTGGGTTTTGTAAGCGCTCACGTACGATTGTGTGGATAGTAGATTATGGATTTTGTTTATTGTTTCTTAGCGTATGTGTTTGTGTGTTTGTGTTTGTGTGTTTGTGTTTGTACCCGCTCACGTACGATTGTGTGGATAGTAGATTATGGATTTGTTTATTGTTCTTAGCGTATGTGAAGAGTATAGTTTGGGTTTTGTAAGCGCTCACGTACGATTGTGTGGATAGTAGATTATGGATTTTGTTTATTGTTCCTTAGCGTATGTGTTTGTGTGTTTGTGTTTGTGTGTTTGTGTTTGTACCCGCTCACGTACGATTGTGTGGATAGTAGATTATGGATTTGTTTATTGTTTCTTAGCGTATGTGTTTGTGTGTTTGTGTTTGTGTGTTTGTGTTTGTACCCGATCACGTACGATTGTGTGGATAGTAGATTATGGATTTGTTTATTGTTTCTTAGCGTATGTGGAGAGTATAGTTTGGGTTTTATTATATGAAATGAAAAAGTAGGGGATGTTTTCCTTCACGTCCGCGCGTTGTTTGATCATGATCTAGGTAAGATCAATTTTACGTTTTAGGGTGATGTTTTCCTTCACGTACGCGCTTTAAGTATAAGAACCGACAGTATTCGTCGTTCAAACCATTCTGCAAAGAATAAAAAAAGAAGATGGCTTCTAACCAAATGGACAAAATACAAACATTACAAGACGTTTTAGACAACTTAGGAATGATGGAGCAGATGTTGATAAGACTGGTTGAAGACCATTATTCCTATAGTCCCCATCGTGTAAAGATGGAAATTAATAACTTAAAAAAGGTAAAGGACAAGATTAGTGGTGTCATGAAAGAGATAAAGGAGGAGAAGGAGGATGAAGAGGAAAGAATAAGAATAAGCAAATGGAACGAAAAGATTGAAAAAGAAGAAGAAAATGAGAAGAGGAAGAAAGAAGAGGAGGAAGAGAAGAAGAAAGAAGAGCAGGAGAAAAAAAAGAAAGAAAGGAAGAGAAAGAGTGTTGGAGATAAAATAAGAACTTGGTGGAGAAAAAGAAGAAACTAGAAGCAGAAGAAAACCCAAAGGCCCTTTTCAGGGCCAGCCATATTTCTCGAAAAGAGATAGCCTTTCCATTGCCTAAATTTAAATTTAAATTTAAAAATTTTTTTTTTTAAAAAAAAATCCCATATTCAATTCCCCTTTTCCCTAGACAAGCCCAAACTCTATTCCCATGTTAATTTCCCCTTGTCCCTAGACAGACCCAAACTCTGTGTTAAATTCCCATTGTCCCTAGAGTTGCCCACGATTTTTCTCCATGCTAAATTTCCATTGTCCCTAGAGTTGCCCAGGGGTCTTTTTAATGCTAAGTCCCATTGTCCCTAGGGTGCCCCACTTAACTACTCACTAATGCTATATTGTTTAACAGAAATGAACTATACACTTTGCACGCAATGTTTTCGGACAACTGTTGGTACGAGGTGAAAAACATATAGGAGGTTAGTTACCAAAAAATGTAATACTATCTAAATTTCAGAACAAAGGCATCCTATATAATGCCCAGGCATGGATCAAGACATTCCTAAGATAGTTCTGTATCAAAGTTTAATCTGTAAAGTATCTACCGATCAATTTCAGTAAGAAAACTATACACTTGGATGCAACGTTATTACCGGTGCCTGCAAGATTTCCTGATTGCAAGTTTAGACACGACGGTTAGATTGTTAAACCTAATAATTCTAAGATCTAATCTATTGCGAAAGACTTTATATCACAGCTAACGTGCATTTTCGGAACCCCATGCATCGCGGTGGGGGGACTTAATCCTCCACTTTCGCTCCGCAATAACACTCCACGATGGAGCAATAAAATACTTATAAAACACCAATTCGCCTTGACAGGCACGCTGATTGGTACTCCACCGTGTATATATATATATATATATATATATATATATATATATATATATATATATATATATATATATATATATATATATATATATATATATATATATATATATATATATATATATATATATATATATATATATATATATATATATATATATATATATAGATATATATATATATATATATATATATATATATAGAGAGAGAGAGAGAGAGAGAGAGAGAGAGAGAAAGAAAGAGAGAAAGAGTGTGTATGAATAGTAGATTATGGATTTGTTTATTGTTCTTAGCGTATGTGAAGAGTATAGTTTGGGTTTTGTAAGCGCTCACGTACGATTGTGTGGATAGTAGATTATGGATTTTGTTTATTGTTTCTTAGCGTATGTGTTTGTGTGTTTGTGTTTGTGTGTTTGTGTTTGTACCCGCTCACGTACGATTGTGTGGATAGTAGATTATGGATTTGTTTATTGTTCTTAGCGTATGTGAAGAGTATAGTTTGGGTTTTGTAAGCGCTCACGTACGATTGTGTGGAGCGGTTGAGAGAGAGAGAGAGAGAGAGAGAGAGAGAGAGAGAGAAAAGTATAAATATACACCAGACAGAATGGAAAGTACCATCCGTGAATTCCGTAGAATAATTCTTGATAAGAGATTCAAACCCAGGACCGATAGTAAACGGCACCCACCGCGTTGCCTGCACACACGAGCACACCAATTGCGCAAAATCATTCTTTTTGGTGATGTGTGCTTAGTCGTGAGGGAATATGGGCTCGTGTGTGCAGGCAAGGCGATGGGTGCCGTTTACCCGCGGACCTGGGTTCCTAATCTCCGTAGAGTACGAATTAAAATTATCTAACCTGTATGATATTATTATCTGTATTAAAATATATGTATATATATATATGGACACTATAAATTAATTTTAAAAGTCTTCTATATTTCTTACTTGACGAGAGGCTCACCTTGTTGAGCTTCAGTTGAACAGTGTAAATTTCTTCTACTGTTTAAACAAGAAAAATAATCCAGTGAAGTGTGAACAATTAAATTCCAGGTGGCATCAGCTTCTATTTAAAAACGCAAGCAACAACGACAACAAATTTCCCCTCTGAATATGCACTCAAGTGCGATGCACGTTTTCTGTCCGTAAGCAGTAATGGCTCTTTTACGAGATTGAATATACATGTAAACAACTATCAACTAGTTAAATTCCGAACGCACGTGAACTCTAATGACTGACAATTTAATTTCATGGTGCTACATTTTTATTTTCGATTGTGGTATTTTTTATTATTCGAATCATCACAACATATGTTTGTTTCAAGTAAAGCAAAGAATGGAATAGTATCTTTTTCATACCACAAATTAGAATAAGTCAATAGGTTTCAAAGTTTTACCCAGCCCCTTAGAAATTTAAATGGTCTTTCCCCAATAGGACAAGACTTCAGCGGATGTTTAGCAGAAATCATGGCAGCGACCATTTTAAATACTGTTATAAAATTTTTAATTCCGAAGAAAAAAAACTTGACGCGTTTCATTTAATACATATAGTTCAAATAATCGTCCAGTCGTGAACAATGGAAGTTTTACTGATTGACATTTGAATAGTCAAGTGCTGATTAAAACTCAGTACAAGTCCCGAAGAGATCCACACCTAAAGGTGATGACTTGTCTGTTATAGATTATGGAGTGCTGACGTGTCAACAGTCTTTTGTTGAATCACAATTGTATAATTCCAGGTTTGAATATTCGATAAATTCCAGTGAATGTCTTTATCCAAGATTTTTATCGGAGCACTTTTGTATTTACAGAGATAATAATCACTTGAATTCAATAATTTGAAGGAAAGAATAATTCAGCTCAAATTGGTCTGAACATAATACAACTTGAAAGGGCTGGATGTTAAAGCACGAATGACCATGTCCTCACAATTACAAAATTATATAGTTTTCTAATTGACCTCATGTCACAATTAGTATTTTCTAAAACAAAAATTACCTAATGGAAAAGAACCTTATAAAATGATCCTGATGTTTACAACATCAAAATCTTAACCTGAATAATTCACTTAGGAAACGCCAAAACTTTGACCAGAAAAAAACCATTTACATCTTCTATTAATAAAGATCTTGATATCAAGCCCATACACATAGAGAATAATTTAGCTGTGTATTAGTTTTTTTTGTATATACATAAAATGAAATAAAATATTAAAAACAAGTGAATTCGGTCAATCAGAAATTAACTCAATTTTGGTCAAGGTCAAGTCCATCATACAATGTTACATTACAATAGCATGTAACGAAATAACAAAATTAAAACTAACAAACAAACAATGAAATTAAATATACATAACAATGTATATTCAGCCTCCTGACTGGGTCATTACTTTTGTAGGCCAGAACACGTGGTTCACACTTAGGTCTAAATTCTGTGTTTTCAGTTTAGTTGTTTTTTGAACAGTACCTTTCATTTTTAAAAACAGTAGAGTAATTTCTCTCTGTTCAAGTCAGTGCAAAAGTTTGTTCAGATTTCATTGAATACAGTAAAAACGTAAATGTAAATGAAAAAAGTACAATAGTATTTGTGCAGTTTTCGAGGCTTTGCGACAATTTTTATATTATCTAAAATTAGATTTGGCATTAAATCTATTACATAACCTTCATACTAGGATTTGTTGTTGTTGTTGTTGTTGGGTTTAACGCCATTTTTCAGCACACGATAGGTTATGCATGGCGGTCAGTATTAATGATGGAGGAAGAACCCGGGAAAAAAAACCGGATAGAACCATCGACCCACGAGAAGCTACTGGCAAGCTTTCTCACATATCCACATTGGCCTAATCCTAGAGTCGAACCCACGCAGACAGAGGTGAGATTGCAGTGATCCGTAACGGAGATCGCTTTAGACCTCTCGGCCACTTGGGGACCCTTACTAACTAGGAAACGTGTATAATCATCTGATAACAATAACATAAAATGTCGCCTCTCTCTATCTTCATAAACCTCTAAAGAGCTTGCTTGCAGGGGTCATACAGTAAACCACGCCCGTTTAATAAAGACAAAGTCTACTCCGCGGTGGTTCTCCACAACGACTCCGCAAGAAAGCGTGGTGTGCAGAGCACATTTTCGCGGGTAGCCACGGGTACTCCATAAGGACGAGTCGACAGGTGGTGGAGGTTTTTGTTATTTTAATCTTAATCCTCTCCACTCTTTCTTCAGCACCCACCGTGATGCGTGGAGTTCTGAAAATACACGTGATCTCTGCTTACATACGCAACGACATGCAATTAAGCAAGCAGCAGAGAGGGTGAACAGACCACTTAAGGGAGTGGTCACCCTTGTGTTTTACCAAAAAAAAATAGTGACCCTTCATAGAGGTCAATTACCACGTCTACGATTATTGTTTGTCCCAAACAGAATTGTAGACGAGCCCTCTCTGCTGCTATCAGTCTTGGGAATCATCATCTGAATCATGGGAATCTTCATCTGAATCATGGGAATTTGTTCTATGTTTCAAGTAATATTCAAGTTCTGATGGTAGTTTTTCTATTTTTGGATTTATGTTCTTTCTTTTTCTGTAATAGTTCATCAAACTTCTGTATCGATCTCCACCGCAATTTTTACAAATCTGATATAATCCTCTAACGCCGTTGTTACATCCAACACAACTTCGTGGACCAGCATGAGGATTTTTCTTTATAAGATAATTATGTTTCTTGCAATATTCTCCACGGCATTTTTTATTACAATTGTTAGTGGTTCCTTGATGTAACCACGCACAGTTGTTCATTATTTTTTTAATTAAATTTACACCCCGTCTGCTGATATTAATTAAATCATTATGTTATAATAAAATGATACATCCAGAATCTCATACTGCAAGAACAGCTCGAGAACGATTAGAAGCAATTAAAAAATTTCTTCCTGTCAGAGACTCATTCAGAAAAAATCTGCAAGCGCAGCAAGAAGCACAAGTTGAGTATGAAGAAGAAACTAAAAAACTATTTAAACCCGTCACTGCAGCTACTGAGAAAGTTACAACTGTCATCAAAGAAGATCTTCTTCCGGTATCAGAAAAAATAGCAAGAAGAACTAAACAGGCAAAGAAGATTTTACGAGACCTTCCAACTGACATAGCTGCAGCTCAACCTCCACCTGTTGGTGAGGAAATACTTGAAGGTATTGAAGAACTTCGTACTGAAGTCGCCGATGTGAGAAAAAAACTTGCATCTAAATCCAAATCAGCAGGAGAAAACTTAAAATTAATTGCAAGATTTAACGAAGGAGTTGTTGATACTATTAGAAGTACTAAAAGAGAGAAATTACCTAAGATGATATTAGATAATATATCTGATAAATCTAATTTTTTAAAACCCCCTCATAAAAAAACAAGTGATGATAATTTCATTAAATGGATATATCGCGTATATTACAATGAAAAACAAGCTAGAGGTTCAGAATTTGAAAGACTTAATGAAGAAGTAGAAAGACTTTACAGAGAGAGACTGAAACAACCAGAACAGGGAGGGCTCTCCCAGTATCAGCTTCCTCCACCTCTGCAACAAATAGAACAACAGCAATCTTCTTCGCCGCAGCAAAGGTTGAAGTCGGAAATTAAAAGGGCTAAAGAGTCATTTAAATCACCCTCCTCGAAGAAAATTCCTTCACCTTTACGTAAAATTTCTGCGCCGGAAATGACATTTACACCGATAGATTCACCACATGGATTTCGAGGAAGTGACTCCCCCCCGGCCACCACTGAAGTACTTACTCCGGTAATGCAACCACCAGTATTCAAAACACCTCAAGATGAACCTAAAACAGGATCTGGTTTATGTCCTGATAATATCATCAATGACGTGTCACGGTTAGAAGTTCTCATAGGAGGAAAACGTGCCGGAAATAATTCACCAGAAATAATTAATGAAGCAGCTGATATTTGTCGGCGACTATTTCAAGGTGGTATCATGGATATCGGCGTTTACCGAGAACTTATTGATGAGCTCGTTGATGATTAGTCACCGCGATTAGATAAATGGTAAATAAAATAAGATGATTGTGCATGATAATCATCGTAAACCCGCACAGGTCAGAGTGGTAAACTCACGATTACCAATCTATAGTGTTATTTACGGAGATGGACTTGGTGATGTCATTCGGGGATTATTCACGAGGATAGCTCCCAAAGTAGCACCTGTTGCAAAACAATTATCGATGAAGGCTATTGATATTGTTCGTGATAAAGCTCCTGGAGCAATTGTCAATGTTGCTGGTAAGGCGTTCTCGGCGATCAAAGAAAGACTAGTACGATTATTGCGACGAAAACAACAACCACCGGTGAAACTGGCAAGTACTGAGGTGATGCCTGCAGATGTTAGTAAAATAATAAATCAAGCTGCAAATCAAAAACTAGCGGCGATATCTGAAGAAGCAGAAAAAAATATAACAGCAAATTTAATAGCAGGAAGCGGTCTTCGTCGACGATGATCATCATTTGAAAAATGGTAACTATAATAAAAATGTTCATGCGCGAATCAGACCCAGCATTTGATATGGAGGCACCTGTCCTTAAGTATGAATCAGTGCGTGATTATCAATTTTATTTTTATGACGCAAGACTACCAAATCAGCGGGGGAGAATCGAATTACAGGTTCATGATACAAGTAGATATTTCTTGCCCGCTGAAGCGTTTATTGAAGTAGAAGGTAGACTTGTAAAGGGGGATAATACGGCATATGGTGCCAATTTGCGTGTTGGTTTTGTCAACAACGGAATTATGGCACTGTTTGATAGCGCCACATACATGATTGATGGAAAAAATATTGAATCAATTCAGAAGGATGTTGATGTTGCTACAACAATAATTGGTCTGGCGAGATATTCTGACGACTTTACAAGATCAGCTGGTCCAACAATGATGTTTGCCAAGGATATCACCGACAACGCCAACCATAATCAGTATATCAAGTTACTTGCACCACAAAATATTTCTGTTGCTAATCAGGCAGAAGCTGCCAACCCCGATCGTGAAGGTAGACCAGCAGGTGATTTTGAAATCATAAAAGATATTGCCCCGACTTACAACTAAGGGTTTGCAGCACGCCGAGCAGAGCTGTCGGGAGATAATAGAAATTTTTCGTGTGCAATTCCATTATCTCACATCTTTGGATTTTGCAGAAATGTTAGAAAGGTAATCTTTGGAGCTAAACACACAATTGTGCTCATAAGAAAAGGTGATGATAATGATGCAATCTGGCGAGGTGCTGGTGTTGCTGATGCTGGTAAAGTAGATATAACAAAACTTTCATTGTGGATGCCAGTAATGACACCATCTATTACTGAAGAACAAAAATTACTATCTTTTATGGATCAAGGTGGTAAATCATTGCTATCATGGTTAACAGTAACCACAGATGCTGCTCAAAGCAATATTAATGGTTTATTTACATGGCATATAGCATCACAACAGGGTGTTTCTGCACCACGACATATTTTTATTGCACTGCAAAATATTAACCGGATAAATGATCAACGACTTTCACATATGATATTTGATAACCTTGGAGTTAATGAAGTTTCCTTACGGATAAATGGACATCAAGAACCAACAGAAAATATACAACTAAATTATGCACAAAATCATGTAGCGCGCGCATATCATCGTTTAATGTCACTCATGGAACGTGATCAAAATATAGATACCGGTTTGCAAATATCACAACTAGATTTTACAGGGCTATATCCGATTTATTATTTTTCGCTGGAGCATCTTGATTTATCCAAACAATCTGTTGTTGATATACACTTTCGAGCTCATGTTACTAACCCTCCTCCTGATATACCTGGTCCACCACTTGTTCACGGCTTCTACAGAGCGATCGCGGTCATACTTAGCGATAAAGCCATGTTACTTGAAGGTGGTAGTGGTCGAATGAGGGTCATTGATGCACCAGTGGAAAATCTTTAATCGTGTTATTTAGAAAAATATATTTTATATAAAAATGTCGTATAGTCATGTTAATGTTACTCTGACTCCCGGTCAGGTAAAAAAGCTTCAATCAAAAACCGCCAACAAATGCGGAACTAAAATATCACTAAAACGAGATCAGATTAGTGGTGGTCCAAACAAATTATCGTTGACAAATAATCAGATTAAACATTTCAATATGGCCCTAGAATCAAAAACTGGAGTTCAATTACATCTTTCCCCGAGCGCCATCAAAGACATGTTTAAAACGGGTGGTATATTTCCACTTCTTGCGGCCATTCCAGCGTTAATAGCTGCAGCTGCTCCAGCCGTAGCAAAAGCAGCCGCGTTAGGTGCTGTTGGAACAGCTGCTGGAATGGCACTAAAGAAAGCAACAGGGCAAGGATACAAAAAAAGGGACGCGGCTTAAGATTGCCAGGATCTCGTTGGGGGAGAGGCCTAAGGCTTCCAGGATCACTTCGTTAGACGTTCCAGCATCAAATTTTGATTTACTTAATGCTGCTAAAAAATTAAAAATATCTGCCTTTAGAGGTGTTTTTATGCGAGATCAATTACCGAAACAACCAAACAAACTTGAAACAGGTATTATTAATCTTGACGAACGTTCCGGACCCGGTACTCATTGGGTATCATACGCGGTTGATCCACGTGGAATCATTTATTTTGATTCGTACGGGTTAGCTCCACCTGTTGAATTTATCAAGTATGTCGCACCACTTCACGCAACAACCAGAGGTTCCAAAGTTTGGTATTCAACGCTACCCACACAAACAATGACAGATCCGCCAATATGCGGCCGTGAAGTAATTAATGTACTCGACGCTATATCAAAATCATCCAGGCCGCCACATAAAGTCGTGCACGATTATACAAGCAACCGATTTGTTGCGCGTAAGGCGTTTTAAACAACGGGTCTTATTATAATGGTTGATATTTACGGAAGATCTTCTTCACGCGTTAAGAAAAAGCCCGGCGACGTTGATCTGTCGAAGTATGTGACTAAGGATGACCTCGCTGATATCATGAACCTGGCTGGAGTTGACCCAGATGAGGTTGTTATTTTTCAAGATCGATATGGTAAACTAAAAACGAGCAATATTAAATGGAATGATATAGTTTGACAAGTACTCGGTGCAGTTACAGATAATATTCCTGTGTTCACTGACGGTGGTAGAATCAAAGATTCAAGTATGTCACTTAAAACCATCAGAGATGAAATTGCAAGAAGTGTTGCTAATCGCGTGAGAAACACCGGTGACACAATGATGGGTGAACTCAGCATGAACGGAAATAAAATAGTAGTTTTAAGAGATCCAACATCTGACGAAGACGCAGCAACAAAAAAATACGTCGACACCGTAGACGGTAAATTATCCACGGTACGGGCCGAATATGATGTTCACGTAACCGGTTTTTTGAGGCTTCGAAGAAATTTTCAAAAAACCGATGATTCCATTGATAAGTTCTTTGGAACTCCTTCCGTCATCGACATAAAACTTTCTGATATCAAAACTGACCTAGACATGATCAAACGAACACAGCAAGACATCGTAGCGGGAATTCCTGAGATTGTCAATAAAACCAGTCTGATTAAAATTCCAGCTGGAATAACTCCCGGGCACATCACAAACATCGTATGCACGGTATCATCGGGATTTGCAACATGGTCGCAGCAAAATAATACTATCAAATATACCGCAACAGTCACTGGCGTGTACAGGCTGTCTGTGTTTAGTGCTGCAAAATTTGAAATATTTACAACGTTTCCATGGCGTCATTCCACCGACAGGTTTTCCGGGATTGTATCTGTTGTATTAAATAGCGCAAACGAAGAAATATTTATTCTGGAAGCAGCTGATAAGAAATTAACCGCAACATCCTTCTGGTGGTGTTTGGAATTTGTAGCTGAAACACCTCAATTGGTTACGGCATAAAATATAATGAGTGCCATCGACGTTCAAGGATTTAGGTACAATCAAGCTCGTGAATGGCAGGCAGCGTTGAAAGATCGAGTCGAGCAATATACAGTAAAAGTAAAAAAATATCGACGACGATTGGTTATCGTCGATGTGATTGTTTATTCAGTATCCGCCGTTGTTGCTGGAACCGGTGTCATATTATCAGCGTTGACAACGATGGCACCAGTAGCTGTAACTATTTGTATTTCAGCAGCAACAACTATTGCAGGTGTGCTTAATATCATCACAAAAAAAATATGTACTTGCACGAACGAAAAATTATCCGATTACACAATAAAATTACATTCAGCGACGGTGGCATACTCGAAATTATCCTCGTTGTTATCAGCGAGTCTCAGTGATGGAATTATATCTGATTTCGAATTTTCAATGATAACCAAAATATACGACGAAGGTATCGGTATTAAAGATACAAGTATCAATAATGACAGAATTACTCCAGCAGATTGTGATCAACACAACTCCGCCAAAGATAACGATGATCTCGGTAAGTTCAATTAATCCTGAATTTAGTGTTAATTTTCCTACTGCAATTCCAGTAAAAGAAATATCACTAGCACAATTACGAGTATATTACAGCTGGCCAAATATCAGATCAAAATCATTTAATGGTACACCAGCAAATAATTCGCTTGTATTTGCTAACAACAACAAACCCGATGGAACACCTGACTGGGTTGTTGTTGGAATACCAACTGGCAGCTATGAGATTGAAGAGATCAGTGAGGAATTTCAACGTAGAATAAAATCAATAACGGGAAAAGAAGCAAAAATATCAATTAATGTTCATGTTCCGACCCTGTCCTCGACGATTGAAATAAACTCGCCTGATTATGCCGTTGATATTTATCAGTCCACGATAAGATCCGTGCTAGGATGGCCTGAAATATCACCACCGATAACACCGATACCACCAGAACCGAAAAAGTCTGATTATGTCACGGATAGGCAATCATATCATGAAATTAATCCATCATACGGGGAAAAACTACGTATTTTAAAAAATAAATCAATGTTTAGCAGTTTTATCTTTGTCGGTAGTGTGGAGGCATGGACTTTTAGAAATCCGGGGGAAACAGGAAATACTTTTGGTCTTCGTCGAGGTAATATTATTGAATATTTTCAGGAAATCAATCAAGAATGTAAAAAACAACTAGATCAACTAAATCAATATTTTAACGAACATATTTTTGACATATCAGCGTCATCACGTGAAAAAATCATCACGCATGTGGAAATATTAAATCAGCTTATATCAGATATGGAATATTTTAATAACCGAATAGTTCAAGCGATGCTTAGTTTAAAATCATTTAAACAAGTTGGTGCAGATGAATGGTTAGAAAAGTATAAATTAACAGAAGCCGATGTACCAAATTTTAAATTTCCCGGGTATAGTGTAACCGAGTTAAGAAAATCCGTCAATGATGTCATTGATGAGTTTTTTCCTAAAATACTCGATGCATGGAGAAAATTAATTCCACCAGCAACCGTTCTTAGATATGATAATGATCCACATGGCGGCGGAAGACACATATCTCCGGGAATCGTTAATATAACACCGACGGTCGCGGTCAATCTGGTTTGTGACGTAATCGATGGCAGCTATCAAATAGATCTCGGAAGATCAAATCAAGCTCAACAAGGATACATCCTGTACACGTTCACACCACAAGTTCCCCCTGGAAGTTTAATCGTGCAAGAACCAACTAATCCTGTGTATTTACGGTGTCACAATAATATGTTAACACGAATCAATTTTAAACTCACAGACCACCTTAATCGCTTAATTGACATACGTGAAGAAGAACTTGTGATAAATCTGTATGTAAAGTCGTAAGACTTTTATCGTAGATCTTTGATTTTAAAGATCCAGTAATGTACCAGCACGTGAGGGTTTTTATACACTTGAAAACGCGCGTTTTCACAAAACAGAACAATTTAGCCATTGATGAACACGGAAACGAGGATTTCTTATTAACATAAGAACAGTTAGATGAACTCCGGCGCACTCCTGCATCAAAGTCGAATAAATATATCTGATGAGGTAATTCATCTTTTTTAAAATGTTTTATTTTTTTCTGAAAATTTGATCATTTTCACATAAATCTGAGTACCAACTCACCCATCAAAATTGCAAATTGCATAAATCTGAGTACCAACTCACCCATCAGAGTTATAAATTGCATAAATCTGAGTACCAACTCACCCATCAGAGTTATAAATAAATAATAATTCAGAAATAAATAATTTGTAAAATTAAGAAATTTGTACAATTTTGTAAATTTGATGGGGTAAATGGTACTCAAATTAAAAAATTTGTACAATTTTGTAAATTTGATGGGGTAAATGGTACTCAAATTAAGAAATTTGTACAATTTTATGTTTTTGATGGGGTAAATGGTAGTCAAAATTAAGAAATTTGTACAATTTTGTTAAATTTCAGTAAAAAAAACAAATTAATTCAGTAAATAAATAAATTAATTCAGAAATAAATAAATTAATTCAGTGAATAAATAATTTGTAAAATTAAGAAATTTGTACAATTTTATGTTTTTGATGGGGTAAATGGTAGTCAAAATTAAGAAATTTGTACAATTTTATGTTTTTGATGGGGTAAATGGTACTCAAATTAAAAAATTTGTACAATTTTGTAAATTTGATGGGGTAAATGGTGGTCAAAATTAAGAAATTTGTACAATTTTGTTAAATTTCAGTAAAAAAAAAACAAATTAATTCAGTAAATAAATAAATTAATTCAGAAATAAATAATAAATCTGAGTACCAAGTAGCCCATCAAAATTGCAAATTGCATGAATCTAAGTACCAACTAACCCATCAAATTCAGAATAATATTTCTGATCAAAGATCTCAGTCATCTTCAAAATTACTACTTTGGACGAAGTTACTCTGGATCGTTTCACCAGTAACGAAGTTACTTTGGATCGTTTCACGATCTAACATAATTTTTCTTAATTGTCTTATACGGGTACTAATCGTTTTCTTTGCCTCATACTCGTGGGATAATAACGATTTAATTCTTTCTACGGCGGCAGAGAGAGGAACGAACTCCTTCACATGACCATCTTCTACGGTAGCTAGCGACTGAAACATTGCCGCCTGAATCCGCTTCATGAGCTTGTATTCAGATGATAGTGTGTGTGTCCCCTGGGTTTTACGTTCTTGTAAAATCTCAAAGTCAGAAACTATTTTTTCAGGATTAAGTTCATCAGATATATTAATTCCATCTTTTTTCAATTTTTTAATAGCAACAATTACATCATTGATATTTTCATGGTTCATTATATAATATATAAATCTTTAAAATAATAAAAAAATATCCCTAGAACCCCTATCGAGTGTTTAGCGAGTTCGTCGGGATGTTTCAAGGACGGCACAATCCTCATTAAACTCGTAGCTTGCCACCGCAATCTACCAAGTTTAGAGGATATACACATACCATATAACTAAGGACAGCACAATCCTCATTAAACTCGTAGCTTGCCACCGCAATCTACCAAGTTTAGAGGATATACACATAACATATATGCAATGAAATGGATATATACAATGAAATGGATATATACAATGAAATGGTTATATACAATGAATGAAGAGCCCCTATCGAGTGTATTAGCGAGCTCAGATTATGCATTGGACGGCACAAACATATAATTTAACTAAGGACAGTACAAACATATACGCTCAGCAAAAATCCCACCCACAATAATTAATCCAGTGGGTGATACGAAAATATGTATCAACCACAAGTCAATATTGTGGTTGAATTTTGCTGAGCGGGGGGTTTTGCGGTTCCCCCACTATTATAAAAATCGCAATTATGCGCACACCACCGACAAATTGTCAGCCATGGGGGTTCGATCCTGGACCGCGAGCGTCACAGTCCAATACCATACTGATTGAGCTATCAAACCTTGTTACGAACATATATTTCGGAAGTTAATATATAGCTAAGGAACCAATATTTACACTAAAACAGCGGTTTCTGAATAATAACAGTTTCTGAATATAAAACAGCGGTTTCTGAATAATAACAGTTTCTGAATATAGAACAGCGTTTTTCCTAAGCAGACTGCGAATCAATAATAACAGTGGCATGAACACACCTGCAGATCGATTACCATGACAACGGTTTCTGTTCTGTACCTACACAGCTTCCTTGCGGATCAATAACATTATCATGATTTCTCGTAATGTTGTATGATGGGAAATATTTAAAAAACATAAATAATACTTCTACGAGTAATTAATTACGATGTAATTAGTTAAACTGACTAATTACGATCATAAAAAATCAAAAATCTACGAAGAAAACTATATATTACAAAGTAATCTCCCTTTTATATAATCAAAAATTCAGTAGTGTATGGAGGACATACTGTGACATAAATTAAAAATATTAATTCAATGTGGTGATGATAATTATTGATACTGAAAGGTAATTTTCTGTTTCTATTTTTTCGAGAAAGTAGATCTGGTTATATTTTCTGCGACGTATTTTACCACACGCGCGTTAATATTAAAATATTTCGCAGCCGCGTTCATAGACTGAAATATAATTTCTTTGCCAGTTTCCGTGTTTGTGGAAATTACCGCCCTTCTAGAAACTGTCTTACATCTTCCTGTATTACCATATGCAGAGTTCACGCTTCGTGTGACAACTCGAAGGTTGGATAAATTATTGTTTTGAGGATTTCCATCAATATGATCAATAACAAGACTGTCATTGATCATCCCATTATGACATTCATACGTAAATCTATGACCCAGATAATGTTTCTTTCCAACAGTAAACATTAGATAGCCAGTATTAGAAACAACGCCAACTTGTCTCTTCAACTTGCAGTGTCTGATGATACCATTAATATTTGATTCATAGTTTGTTATGACAGGATGTGGGACAAATATATTTTGCTCCATTATAATAATATTGTTTGTTTAAATCATTGTTTGTCTGAAATCTTGATATATAATCCTCCACGGATTTTATAGCGTTTTCACCGCTATTATTTTTTTGGTCATAATATCTTTTAAGTTCTCTGAACCGTTTTCCGCCGCACTTTCCACATAATTCTGTTTTTCCTCGCACTCCAATACCACACCGCAGACATGGTATTGGTCCTAGACTTCCTCGTCGTATGTTTTGTGAGTGCATCCAACAAATTTCTTTTCTGCAGGATTTGTTGCATCGATTTACTGAGCCGATCATCAACCATCTGCATTGAGACATTGTATATATATATATATATATATATATATATATATATATATATATATATATATATATATATATATATATATATATATATAATATTTTTTATTTTAAATATTTGTTTTAATTATATGAACGAGTTTGAGAGATTATCCCAAACTAGGCCTGTTAAATATAAATTCAACCTTGACAGATTATCTTCTGACTTGCCAGTGCGAGATTTGGTTGATCCGAAAAATAAAAGTTTGATCTCGAAAATTCACGACGCCAAGAAAGAATTTTACACGGATGGTGCATCTCATACATGGTCAACGTTCAAGATTATACGCAACACTGGCAAAGTCAGTGTCGACAAAGTCACGGACGCCACAATGAACGACAAGCGAGCGGCAACTATCATTAACTACATCGCTGAATACGAGGGCAATCAAAAATATTTCTTCAGAGTAAAATTTATTGTATTAACAGAAACAGGTAGTTGGATTATCCGTGACAAATATGATCCTGTCCTTGGCAATAATAAAACTGTCATATTAAGTAAAAATTCCAGACCGGGTCTACTGACGGGTATTGACAAACCGTATTATGAACGAGCGTATCCTGTAACAGCGGTTATTTATGGAATTTATGAGATAAATAAAACACCCAACGTTGATAAACTAGCGCTGATGAAATTTTCAAGGTTAAATTGTGTAGCCGAACGAGTAATAGAACACTTTACAAACGCGATGCGTGGAAATGGATTAACTGATTTAAGGCGTGAAAAAATAAACTCGTGGGCTGATTCAGTTAAGGATACCGGTGCTACAATAAAAGATGTTGCTGAGTTAGGAAAAATATTAAAATTTCCAATAACCGTAGCGACAATAACGGGAGAAGTACTGTACCAATCGAAATATAAATCGAAGGGAGCTCCAATAAATATTATCGATCATAACGCGCACGCATGGACTAATGCAGTAACAATATTTCCACGTGATCGAACTGTTAGATTTTACCCCACAGATAATTCTGATGGAGGCATGTTTGATTTTATTAAAGAAATAAGTAAAACCGATCCTGTATCGGTATGGTTATTTAAAAGTAATGAGGAAGGTGAATTTGATCAGTTTGTCAAACCAAACGGTGAAATATATCGAACAGAATCTCTCCATGACGAGATGAAAAATCTCGCGACGTTTTTACAGTGCAAGCACGCGGAAAATACTGAAAAATTACTAAGTAATTGTTTTACCGTTCCATCTGTTGCGGCTCATTTCGCCAGAGAAAGAAATTCATGGAAACCAACACGATTTGATTTACTCGAGGACGTACGCGCAAGTTGCGTCGAATATGGACATGGCGGATTATGGAATACCAAATATAATTACAATGATGTTATTTCGGTTGATATCGTTGCATGTTATCCAGGAAGTTTTCTGGGATACGGAGATTGTTCTGTGTACTTTGAAAGATTTGGTCACCCTACAAACGAGATGACGCGAGTGGCAATTAATGGACCATTACCTGATTTTGATCTGACTGGATTCGCCTGTATTGAATCGTTCGAGTTTAACGAAAATCTTCACAAGATTTGTTATGTTTGGTTTGGTAGACATTTTTGTGAAAAACGTTGGGCACCTATAGTTTTGTTACGATATATGCTAGATTGTATGATACTGACATCGTTGGTGGTCAGTGAGGCAATTATATCATATCATGCACAGACCAAAGTTTGGTTGCCCATGTCAGATTCTGAAGTTATTAGCGAGTTTAAGGAAAAATATCCTGATGTTTCCGAAGATGAAACTCAAAACCGCAAAAGATCTCGGTAGAAAAATTATAGGTAAATTTACTCAAGGTGGTGCATATGATTATAAAAGACATCACGCACGATTAATTTTAGATGATGCCGAGTACGATTTTATAATCGCTGATACAACGGCGAAAAATACATTTGTAAATCGAGAGAGTGTTTATTTATCCGACGGAACAAAATTAGGTACGATCGTTAGTTACATAAATGACGTATCCCCACAATATACTCATCTAAGATCTTCCATGTTGGCTTATGTTTCTATAAATTTATTATCGATGATTAATAGATTTCCTGAGACCGCAGTCAGAGTCGCAACAGACTCATTTTATATTTCAAGTAAATATTTAGAACCTGTTATGAAATTTACAAGTAATGATGAACGATGGGGTTCGTGGAGAATAAAAAAGGAACTATTACACAATTACACAGAATCAGCAGATGTTCCAGTGAGAGATTTTTATCGTGAGGGTAATAAAATATCAGAAATGTCGAAGGCACCATCGTTGAGTGATCCAATAACCAGATATAAGACAGTATATCTCAATGGACCTGGTGGATGCGGCAAAACAACTCGAACGATTAATGTTTTTAGAAATTCAGATATAATCGTGCTGACACCCACACATAGACTTGCACGTGAGATGAAACAGCGGCAAGTACAATCGTGTACGTATCATAGTTTCTTTCGGTGGCGCGGAGATACATGGACTCCTGAACGGATGGGAGAAAAATATATACCTAAAATAATTATTTGGGATGAGATATGTACGGTGTCATTAGATACATTAAAAACGTTTCTTGATTGGTTGTTGACGAAAAATACCGCTATAATAATGTGTGGCGATCATGGTCAACCGCCGCCTTTTGTTGGACCATCTCCACATGATTGGTTAAAAAATTTCGTTGATTATTACGAAGAAATAGATGATGATCATAGAGCTCTTGATGCAAATTTGAAGGAGTTTAAAAAATTAATCAGATTACAATCAAACAAAATTCAGTGTGAAATAATACGTGGAGTGATCTCAGAGACATCAATGAGTGATTTTTTGAAATTATGGAGACCCACCGATTTGATCGTAGCAAGCAGAAAAATAATCAGAGACGATTTACAACAGCAGTTATTTCAACTACATAAAGAAAAATACTCAGAATTACCCGTACCGTTGTGTTATAGACCATCAGATACACGAAAACAGAATATTAATGTTGATATTCCAGGACCCTTGACAGAGTCAAGGAAACAGAATCTCGTATTAAATGATATTGTCGCCGTTGATATCAGTGTGGTCGAAGATGCAATACACGCTGACAAATCTCCATGGGTGTTGGGATACGCTATGACAATCCACTCGTCTCAGGGATTAACTATTTCTGATACACGAGTCTGGATTGTAGACGATCGCATCGAGTGGTCAAATTTAGTTTATTCAGTTTTATCGAGGGTCCGAAATATATCTCAATTACGTAGAATCATAATTCCTGAAATCGTTGATAAATTTAACATCATCGATGATGATATAATAAGAAAAAAATTAATCGGATACAAACAATCTGACAAAAAAAATAAACACGACTTTGATCTTGATGTTGAATTTATTATTGAGTTAAAACAGCAGCAGAACAATCATTGCGCAAGTTGTAATTGTATAATGTTATGGCGATATTCGAGTAATGATTCAAGACAATTCACCGTAGATAGAAAAGATAATAGTCGCGGTCATATACGAGAAAATACCATGTTGACCTGTCTTGAGTGTAATCGACGTCGGGGTGCAGGCACCCTTAGCGCTAGCGCCTTGGGTGCTAGTTAAGTGATCGAAATCACTGAAGTGATTTTGGTGGTAGTTGTGTATTCGCGGGAATTATTTGTAGTTGTTCACGTGTAAATCCACGTTGAGGAGCAGCTGAATCTAATCTGTAGATTGCAGGTCTGGAAACGCCTGCGTTTCCCCCAGTGGATCTTGTCACGGTAGATATTTTGTGTGTGGTAACACTCCAAATAGGATCAGTTGCTCTTCGTTTACCACCTTCAAGTTCACCAGGCTCATATAAATATCTGACTGTGACATCACCTAATATTTTTTGTTTTTTAACATCTTTTCGTTGTGTTGGTATATTTATTTTTGTGACCGCGCTAATGGGTTTCATGTTGGTTGTTCGTGTGATCTCATTATTTAATGCAGCTATCACGCTTGGTAATCTTGCAACCCATTCGCGAGATCTTTTATCCTGAATAAATTCCCTCGCGTATTGATATCCAAATAACCGCTCAGCAAGTGTTCGATTAAATCGCTCAACAATTGCTTGATCACGATGAATTGCAGTATGACCTCGTCGTATTTTGGTATTATGTCGTTTCATCAGCGATGATACTGGACCAAGAAATTCCTTACCAGGATCAACCTGTAGTAGCTGTGGCCATCGCAGACCACCTTGTGGTCCGAGTCCTCGTTGATAAGTTCGTTCAAACGCATCGGCTACTTCAGATGATGTTTTCGCTGATAGCGGCTCTGCTTCTTTATATCTACTTGCAACATCAACTACGGTTAACGCGTACTTGTACGTTTTTCCACGCAAAGTATCATGCGGTAAAAACAGAATATCAGCTTGATGAACTTCATTAGGAACACTGACATCGAAATACGCGTACTGAATTTGTTTAGGACGTGGTAGATAAATTTGCCATATTGCCTGCCTGGACAACCACGTTTTAGCGGCAGAATGTTTAACCGCTGCTGCATCAGCGAGTTTACCAATTGCTGCTTTGCCTCTCCAGTATCCTCTTGGTGAATAATAAATTAATTCCATTATTAATTACCAGCCCCAAGCGCTAATTTACCTTTCATCGAGGATCTTACTAACCAATTAGCTAATGATTCTCTAATATTTTTATTTTTTACAGAATTTAATGCATGAATTAATTTCACATCTGCAATATGCTTATGTTGTAGATTTTGACTTTTATAAGCTACATCATGAACATGACAAGCTCGATCAATAGCATTTATTGGTTCCTCGCCTGGTTTTGGTTGATCTTGATTATCGAG
Organism: Sinohyriopsis cumingii; assembly: GCA_028554795.2. Classification (NCBI taxonomy): domain Eukaryota; kingdom Metazoa; phylum Mollusca; class Bivalvia; order Unionida; family Unionidae; genus Sinohyriopsis; species Sinohyriopsis cumingii. Next base: position 87,299,189 of record CM068833.1, read on the forward strand.
CCTGATATCGAGTCGAGTACCAGGACCGCAATAATTATATCCTGGTAGATGTTTTTCTCCACTGTATTTAGCCCATGGAGCACCTGGAAACTTTGACATCAAATTAGCAATATCACCACCGCGCCTATTAGGTAAAAACGAAAATTTCTTTCTACCGCATATAGAACATTTTCCACCGTACGCTATTTTTTTATTTTTTGTTATAACCGTAGCTAAATCAGTGGTTGGAGTTTTAACTTTACAGCGTAAACAATATAGATTCATGTTATAACATATATGGATATAATTGATTTCTCAGCAACAAGAAAACGAGAGCCAGTTAAACACCATCCTGCGCTACCGAACTCCATCAGAATGATCATCATAGGACCATCTGGATCGGGTAAGACGCAGTTATTACTTAATCTGATAATGAGATGGTTGAAATGGGATAAATTATATTTAGTAGCACCATCCGTTGATGATCAACGATGTTATGATGTACTTAAAGATTTCAATGAAAACGCGCGATTACTGGATGAGGATAATGATGTTATAGAGTTTATAACCGATATTAATGAAGCACCATCCGTAGATTCCATAGACGGATTTATTAATAATTTAGTTGTATACGACGATGTGATGCTAGATAAAAAATCAAATCCAGCTAGGATTTTTTCCCGTGGTAGACACAAAAATACAGACGTGATCTATGTTACTCAACGATATACACAAATTCCGAAGGTGATCAGAGACAACTGCAACATTTTAGTTGTGTTTAATGGCGTAGACACACACACGTTGCGAAATATTCATCAAACTTGGTGTGGTGGTGACATGGATATAATTAAATTCAAAAATTTCTTCTCACGAGCGCAAGCTACCCCACATGGATTTATAACAATAAATTTACATGATCCAAGAACAAGATATCGTGTGGGTCTTGATAAAATCTTTTAACGTTTCTGATGAGCAGCAGAGAGGGGTGATGATAAAATTAAATTGAATTAAATAGATATCATTAATATAATGAACAACTGTGCGTGGTTACATCAAGGAACCACTAACAATTGTAATAAAAAATGCCGTGGAGAATATTGCAAGAAACATAATTATCTTATAAAGAAAAATCCTCATGCTGGTCCACGAAGTTGTGTTGGATGTAACAACGGCGTTAGAGGATTATATCAGATTTGTAAAAATTGCGGTGGAGATCGATACAGAAGTTTGATGAACTATTACAGAAAAAGAAAGAACATAAATCCAAAAATAGAAAAACCACCATCAGAACTTGAATATTACTTGAAACATAGAACAAATTCCCATGATTCAGATGAAGATTCCCATGATTCAGATGATGATTCCCAAGACTGATAGCAGCAGAGAGGGCTCGTCTACAATTCTGTTTGGGACAAACAATAATCGTAGACGTGGTAATTGACCTCTATGAAGGGTCACTATTTTTTTTGGTAAAACACAAGGGCGACCACTCCCTTAAGTGGTCTGTTCACCCTCTCTGCTGCTAAGCAATATGACAGACATATATTGAAACCAACGAATTCATTATGTCGTGAATACGTTAGTTTCAGAAAGTGGTGCCAAAGTACTATGTTAGAGATCAAAATGCATAAGAACGCATGAATATCAGTTTGCCTTAAATAATGCAAAATAATAATATAAATAATTGTTATACAATAGTTCCCTAAAGCAATCATAAACTATTATACATATTGTTATGGTTATTACTCTCTTGATTTTTTTTTCTTTTTTAGAAAGGTATTATATATGTATAATGTGATACTTTGCGGCAATAAAGTATCAATAATGTTTGCTAACTTCAGACTCGTATTGTACTGTTTGCTATATCAAGTGTACGGCATGTATCAAGACTGTTTCAGCATGTAAGAATTCCCTGTGTAAATACTCCAAGACACCTGGCTGGGTTAATATTTTTTAAGCCACTTCTTGAAATCGTGACGTTATTTGTCAGGTTGAAAGGTGGAACATTAAAAGCTGCATTTCTGCATTATTTATTGAGTCTGTAAGTTATATTGTTTCAATGTTTCAACAAGACGGTTAGATCAGTAAAGGCAGGGAGAAAAACCTAAAGCACGTTGCATTGATTCATATCGATATTGGTATCCAAATAAAGACCAATACGGTAAGATTGGTATAAAAATTCAAACATGAATGCAGAGAGAAATACAATGAATAAAAAACTAAAGCATACCCACATACGATATTGGACTAAATGTAAGTATGAAATTAAAATATAGACTAGATCCAGTCGCTGACATGGTATTTTTTTTATCAAGAAGTATTACAGTGCTAGAGTCAACATTCAAAGTAAACTTTATAACTTAAATGAATGTTTATTTCAATTTGTGCAATAAAATAAATAAATTAATTATGGTCGAGTTGTGATTACTCCCGAATTACTCCCCCCGAAAAAAGTTACCTATCAAAAACCTATGCCTCTAAGATCTAATTCATATCGTTTTTAAAGACATTTTCAAAGTAATATATGACCGAGGTATGTCGAATATTTAAGACCCTTAAAGCTAAATTTGTCGACATTGGTCACAGTTAATTATATGATCTATATAACACATACAATCAAGAGGACAATGAGCTTTGGGGAGATGTTTTATTTCTTATCGTATAATGCCGAGCTACCTGTTATTGCATCCATATAATAGTCGAATAATAAGTCGAATAACCCAGTATATATGTGTGTGTGTGCGTATGTGTGTGTGCGAGAATACATGTAGTCTCAAATGAAACAATATTATCACCCACTGATGTTAAATACCTCAGTTGTTTCATATGCATGAATGCTATATTTATAAGGCTGAACATTATCTAATACCTAAAAACCAAGTTTAATAGAAATTGCAAAATCCTTTTAATCACCGATTCTGTTACATATTTATCGTTCTCAAAATGGGAAATAATATTAATCCCACTTTGAGAAGTTGGTAAGCTAGTATTTGAATAAAATTACGGCTTCAGTCATCTTCATGACAAGGAGACAACGAGATCTGTGTGTCATAAAAATATAATAGTAGGCTTGCCATTGAATCAGAATCCACAGCCGCTTCTGTAAGTTCTATAAGTTATATAGACGGTTCTTCCCTGTTTGATTGCTCACACAGTCGATTTTTAATTAAGAAATTGCACTATCAATAACCTAGTAAAAATGTCTGTAATTTGTTCCTCAATTATTCCATTGAATGTATTGTTGCATATTAACTGAGATAATTTGTAATCAATAATGTGTTTTTTCTATGAAGTAGTCTTTGTATTGTCTGACTCTTGTAGTAAGGCAACAACGGCTATAGCTCTAAGAAATGCTTACCTATTTTCATGTGTAGATTATTGAATATTAGTTTTATAATATCTGTACAAAATGTAGAAGTGAATTAACATATTACTGAACATAACTCTTGTCTATTGGCGAGAGGAAATATAACAAAAATGTGAAAAATGAATATGGGATTAGTTTTGTAGCGGGCACAACTATATCTGAAAAATTTTCCTCCACTGTCTTTTACAGCTTTCAGACATTTAGCATTTTTCGGATCTATCTCAGTAACGAACACAACGCGAATTTCAAACAATACAGTTAACAGTTTAAGTGGGAACTCATACTATAAAACTCCTTTAATGAAATCGACGGTACCTAACACAAAAGAATCAATCGGCATTTTATTTTCCTACAACGGTCAGAATAGCAGTCCAATATATGAAACGGATAGCGATATTAGAGATCTTCCCTGTCCTGTTTTGATATCAAAACATAAAGTGCCAAATACTCAATATTCATATCATATAGTTATACAATTGGGTTAATTCCTGACAGAGATTTCATCCTTGACATTTTGATCATTGACCACTAAACTTATTCATATTATACTGAAGTAAAGACATTTTTATCCCAGTAAGTTCAAACTAGCATGCCTGTCTAGAATATATGATAGGTAATGGTCTGCACAGTTCTGCGCGTCGGTTTTACTGATTTTGTGTAATGTACTTTGCCTTAAATTTTATGCATATAAACGTTTATCTTTGCTTAGTTGTAGACTTTTACCCGTGTTTTTATAGGTAATCAGCCAACTAATATTGTAAGCCATCCCAGGGCTCGAACATACAATTTTGTTATATTGATGTGGCTACATGTATTCACTTATGATATAAAACAAAAAATGAAACGGGAAAGATAAGAAACACAAGATGCACGTAACTCCATCAAATATGATGAACACAAAAATATTATGTTCATTATATGTGTGTGAGATTTGAATTTCTAAAGTAGCTTTAAGAATGTTCCAGTCATATCGATAGATATACAGTCCAACTCCGGTGTGGCAGTATATAGTGATGTCTAGCACTGGGGCATCATGCCGCAGACATGTAGCATTATGTCCCATCCAGTCACATTATCCTGACACCAGGCCGACCAGTCCTAACGGTAACCTCTTAATGCTGAGCGCCAAGCGAGACAGCTGCTTGTACCATTTTTATAAGTGTTTGTAATGACTCGGCCGGGGTTAGAACCCGCGTCCTCCCGCATCGGAGGCGGACGCTATAACCACTTTGCAACTGAAGCGGTTAATAATATATTACATAATATCACGATCGACTTATTATTTCTTTATCTCAGTTGCAAATTTAAGTGAATTTCATTCTTTGCTGCAATCTCCTTGTTCATTCAGTTGATAGTTTTCACATACTCTATTGGAAAATCATGTTAAAATGTACCCAAGTAAATATCTACTCTTGTTAAAACGTACTTAAACCGATACGTAACTCACTCACCTTCGATGTGTACCGACGTCAGAAGGTACCCATATGAAAGCAATTCCCAACACGTTGTGGTAAGAATATTTTCTGTTTCAGTTTTGTATGCTGCACGGCCCATATATCAGCAGATATCGCTTTTCGGCAAGTGGTTCATAGGCATGGCTGATATTAAATTGAGTTTGCTTAATTTGTATAGAAAATATAACTTATATAATAATTACACATCTTAGCTGCTGGGATGGCCCTTAATATTGTGATCCATATAAGTAATTTTATTTTTAATAACTCAGGAATCGGATTGTGTATAAAATACTCTTAGAGATGCAATTTGCAGGTCATATCCAGCTGTAAGGATGACTTGTCGATAGTGAGTTGGATTTGTACCTTGGGCAATAAATAAGCAAAGCAAACTTGATGGATAGATAGATAGATAGATAGATAGATAGGTATGTATGTAGGTATATATATATATATATATATATATATATATATATATATATATATATATATATATATATATATATATATATATATAGGTAGATTAATAAATAGATAGATGGATAGATAGATAGATAGATAAGGAAAGTAAAGAAAAACAAATCTAATGTCAATACAATTCACTTATTACAAAACTTATATCTTATCCATCTATACACTAAAATCCACTGCAATAAATAATATTTGGCATTTAACATCAATGTATATGCTATGCCCATCAATTCATTTATAGTTCACATGCAGGTGTACAATAAAAGTCCAGAGAGATACGATTCACAAAATCCCGTGATGCGTTAATTCCGTGCGTCTTCTAAATAAACAATGAAAGTAACCTCCACACTTGTGTAGCTCAAAGTAACGTATAAATGCAGCAGTCACAAGCCCTTAATCTTGGATTCATTCTGGTAGTTGTAAACATTTTCCTAGTTTGATTCGTGATGATACAGAGGTCAGTGAAAACAATGTTAATACAATATTGCTTAATGAATACTATAATAGAAAAGATATGTCCAGTTCACTTGCATATCATCCAGATAAGCATTTGGGAGGAGGAGTCAATACCACAGGAATTCAAAGACGCAATGATTTTCACCTTATACATAAATAAACGGTACAAAGCTGACTGCGGCAACTATCGAGTCATATCACTCCTGTCGATTGCAAGCATTATTATTACGCGCGTCCTTCTCAACCGTCTGGTAGGTAATGTCTCGGAAGCCATACTGCCGGAGGCCAAATGTGATTTCAAATCAGATCGGAGCACGATCGACATGATCTTCACAGTGAGACATATACAGGAAACGTGCATTGAACAAAACATGAACTTCTACAGTGTCTTCAAAGACCTCACAAAGGCCTTCGATACGGTAAATAGTGATGCACTATGTGTCATCTTAGCACTACTCGGTTTCCCTAGGAATTTCATTAAGATGATCCGACTTTTCCATGACGGCATGAAGTGACTCGTTCTCTGCAACAGATATGTCTCCAAACCACTCAACGTTTCTAACAGCGTGAAGCAGGGTTGTGTTCTCGCCCTAGTATTATTCAACCTTTTCTTTACATGTGTCCTGAACCATGCTACACGTGATATCCAGAAAGGAGTGTACATAAATTGCATAATGGATGACTCGCTCGTCGACCTTCGTCGAATGAGTGTCCGGTCCAAAACAATGGAGAAACTTATTCATGAAACACTTTTCGCGGATGCCTGTGCATTCATGGCACACACGAGAGCAGATCTCCAGATCATCGTTACTCGCTTCGCGGAAGCCTCTATAGTAGACCCTTCGGACTCACTATCAGTCTGGACAAAACAGAAGTACTTAACCAACCTATCCCAGACGCCATAGCTCGCCCCCCCCCCTCCCGATTGTGCCTATCGACGACACCCAAATGAAAGCTCTCGATCACTTTAAGTACCTTGGAAGCAACATATCGTCCGATTGATCGCTAGACAGTAGCGTCAGTCAATCATTAGGAAGTCTCTGCTCTCGCGTGCTGAGTCACAGGAATAGCAAACTGTTCACCAAGATAAAGGGATATAAAGCAGTTTGCTAACAAGCCTCCTATATGGATGTGAGAGCTGGAAAACATACAACAAGCACATCAAGCTACTTGAGCGCTTCCACACGAGAGCTCTGCGCTGGACTATGGACGTCAGATGGAAAAACAGAGTGACGAACCTAGAAGTGCTGGATAGAGCAGGCTTAGCCAGTATCGAAGCCATGGTCATAAGAGCACAACTCTGTGGACGGGTCATGTCATCCATATCGATGACTCTCAAACACCATGTCAGATTTTGTATGGAGCTCTATCTAGTGGACACAGAAAAATTGGTCGCCTGAAGAAATGATTCAAAGACTCCATCAAGCACAGCCTGAGATGCTGCTCGATATATATGACAAACATCGAGGACAGACCTGGCTGGCGTGAAGCTGTTAGCATTGGATGCAAAACCGTCGAGTGTGCCCGCAGAACGAAAGTCGCCGACGCCAGAGAACGCACTAAGGCATCAGCATCAAGAACAAACCCATGCCTCCAGTGTGCATACTGCTGTATCGTATTCATCAGCCACATGAGAACCCATCAGCGAAGAGCAGCGCAGGATTCACTTCATCGAGCCCAATGGTCAACCAGCTATATATGTGTGTGTGTATATATATATATATATATATATATATATATATATATATATATATATATATATATATATATATATAACAGAGAACTATAGTATACGCAAATAGAAACATACATTAAAATGCATAATTAATGAATTAATGAATAATAACGTCGGAAACATGGGTTCACATAATTCCTCAGAGTGAGAGAGAAAATGAGAGAAACAGAAATGAAGATTATAATGGAATATGGTATGTATTATACATATGTACCAATGTATATTACAAATGTTATATTTACATTCCTAAATAATGGTTGTAATTGATACATGCATGGTATCTGCCAATAATAAGAATCAATTTACAATATGCGAATTGTGAGGTACATAGAACTAGCAGCAGAGAGGGCGAACAACCTCTAATTGACCCACTCGTTATTCGCAGAAATAAGCCTTCATGGAAATCGCAAGAAAATCGTAAAAAAAGGATTGCAAACTGAATGCCAAGCATGAGACTTCAACCTCTCTGCTGCTATTAATTAAAATTTTTATCAAGACCGACTCGGTATCTCGACCTTGGGTCATGTAAATTTATCGTTATAAATCCATGTGAGGTAGAACGCGCATGACTAAATAAATTTTTAAAACGATTATAATCCATGTCACCGTTACACCAGGTCCGATGAATATTTTGCAACGTGTGAGTATCAACTCCGTTAAACACAGCAAGAATATTACAATTATCTCTGATCACTTTAGGTATTTGTGCATACCGCTGGGTTACCTAAATCACATCCGTGTTTTTATGTCTTCCTCGAGAAAACATTCTAGCTGGATTGGACTGTTTATCCAGCATCACATCATCGTACACAACTAAATTGTTAATTAACCTATCAATATCATCTACAGATGGCGCTTCATCGATATCACTAATAAATGCAATAACATCATCACCGCGCTCATCCAACAACTTTGTATTTTCATTAAAATCCTTAGGTACATCATAACATCTCTGATCATCAACTGATGGTACAACTAAATACAACTTATCCCATTTCAACCACCTCATGATCAGATTAAGTAACAGTTGCGTCTTACCAGATCCAGATGGACCTATGATGATCATTCGGATAGAATTTGGTAGCGCAGCATGATGTTTAACCGGCTCTTATTTTCTTGTCGCCGAGAAATCGATTTCATTCATGTTATAGAAATATAATTATAATATGGATCTATATTGTGTTAAATGCAGGACACGTACCCCCACAGGTTATCTAACAACTATTACAACAAAAAATAACAGGTCAGCAGTTACAGGTAAGTGTGAACAATGTGGTAAATTGTTTTTTAATTTATTCCCCTGACACAGTCAGGTGACAAGTCGGCTTTTAAAAAAAGCGAGGAGATGATATTGCTGCCAAGTTAGCCAAACTACCAGGAACTCCGTGGGCTATGTACCCAGGAGAAAAACACCTCCCAGGATATCATTACTGCGGACCCAGTACCAGACTTGATATCAGACTTGACAGCCAAAATCAACCAAAACCAGGTGAGTATCCACTAAACGCTATTGATAAAGCGTGTCATGTTCATGTTGTAGCTAATAAAAGTAAAGATCTGCAAGATGGCATATCGCAGATGTGAAGTTAATTCACGCGCTAAATTCTATAAAAAATGAATCTTTCAAAGAATCACTAGCTAATTGGTTATTGAGACCAGCAATGAAGGATAAGCTTGTATTGGGAAACGGTAATTAATCAACATGTTATGGAAATAATGGAGTCAGTTTATTATTCTCCAAGAGGATACTGGAAAGGTAGAGCAGCGATTAGTAAACTCGCTGAAGCAGCAGGTATCGAACGTTCTACTGCTGAAAAATGGTTAGCCCGAAAGGCAATATGGCAAATTTACCTACCACTACCTAAACGAATTCAATACGCACATTTCGATGTCAGCGTTCCTAATGAGGCTGATATTTTATTTATACCACATGATACTAAACGTCGAGTAACGTACAAATACGCGCTACCTGTCGTTGATGTTGCAAGTAGATATAAAGAAGCAGAGACATTATCAACAAAGACAGCTGCTGAAGTAGCTTCTGCGTTTAAACGAATTTATCAACGAGGTAGTTTACGATGGCCACAGCTGTTACAGGTTGATCCTGGCAAAGAATTTCAGGGAGCAGTATCATCGCTGATGAAACAAAATAATGTCAAAATACGACGAGGGCATACTGCAATTCACCGCGATCAGGCAATTGTTGAGCGATTTAATCGAACACTTGTTGAGCATTTATTTGGATATCAATACGCGAAGGAAATAATTCAAGACAAAAAAGGTCGTGAGAGGGTTGCAAGATTACCATGCGTAATAGCTGCGCTAAAAAATAAAATTATTCTAACAACCAACATGAAACCTATTAATGCAATTGCGAGCGCGCATATACCAATACAACGTCGTGGTGGTACTGGGTAATGTGATTGTAAGATATTTATATGAACCTGGTGAACTTGAAGGCGGTAAAAAAGGAGCGACTGATCCTGTCTGGAGTATTACAATACATACAATTTCAAGCGTGTTAAGATCCACGGGTAGACCTGCTATCTAGAGATTAGATTCAACTGCGCCTCAACGTGGATTTACACGTCAACAAGTACAAGTAATTCCCGAAGACACTCAATTACCACCGCGATCACTTAACTAGCACCTCGACGTCGATTACACTCGAGACAGGTCAACATCGTATTTTTATGTGTATAACCGCGACTACTATCTTTTGATGTCTACGGTAAATTGTCTTGGATGTTTACTTGAGTACTGCCACAATATTACACAATTACAGCTCGCACAGTGATTATTCTGCTGCTGCTTCAGCGCGTTGATAAATTCAACATCGATATCAAAATCTCGATTATTTTTTTATCACTTTGTTTATAACTGGTTATTTTTTCTTACTATATCACTGTCAATAACATCACTGATGGTTTCTGTAGCGTTCATGACAATTCTCCGCAGCTGAGATATTCTTCTGACTCGAGACACTGCGAGATAGAGTAAGTTTGACCATCGACACGATCATCTACAATCCAAACTCAAGAATCAAGGATTGTTAACCCCTGAGATTATTGAATTGTCATCGCGTATCTTAATGTCGACAGGGATTTGTCTGCGCGCAATGCATATTCAACAACACTAATATCAATTGCGAAAACATCAGTTAATACGAGATTCTGTTTCTCAGTCTGTCCTGGTATATCAGCGTCGATATTCTGTCGTCGTGTATCGGCTGGTCGATAACACAGCGTCACTGGCAATTCTGGAAACTTTTCTTTATGCTTTTCAAACAACCTCCGTTGAAGTGTATCAGGAACTATCTTTCTACTTGCCACTATCAAATCGTTCGGGTTCCACGTTTGCAGAAAGTCGTTCATTGAAGTTTCTGAAATTATTTTACGCATTATTTCACATTGAATTTTATTCGGTTGTAGTCTGATTAATTTCTTGAACTCGTTTAATTCTGCCTCAAGATATATGTGATCATCAGCTATCTCCGAGTAATAATCTACAAAATTCTTTAGCCAATCATGTGGGGATGGTCCAACAAATGGTGGTGGGTGACCATGATCGCCGCACATAATCACAGCTGTATTTTTCAATAACAACCACTCGGGAAACATTTTTAATGTATTTTTAGATACTGTGCATATCTCATCCCAAATAATAATTTTTGGACTATATTTCGCCCCATTCGGTCAGGAGTCCATGTGTCGCCCTTGTATCGAAAAAAGCTGTGATAAGTACATGATTGTACTCCTCATTGTTTCATTTTTTTGCGAGTCTGTGTGTTGGTGTTAGCACAATCATGTCATCGCAATTCTGTCGAAATAATTCGATCACCCGAGCTGTCTTACCACAACCGCCAGGGCCGTTCAAATACACAGTCTTGTGTCTGGATACTGGATCACACACGGATGCCGCAGACGATAATTCTGATATCTGATTGCTGCCAGAAATATCTTTAATCATAAAATCCGCGGATTCAGTATATTTACATAACATTTCTTGCTTTATTCTCCACGAACCCCATAATGCATTAGTGTTTGTAAAACGAGTCAGTAATTCTGAATATATTTTATCGATATAAAATGAATCCGTGGCAACTCTGCCTGCAGTGTCAGGGATCTATTTATCATCGAAAATAAATTGATGGACACATAAGCGAGCATCGAAGATCTTAAATGAATATACTCATGCGATTCACCTTTGATATAACCAACAATAATACCCAACCGTGTTCCGTCAGACAAGTAAGCGTTTTCTCGACTTACAAATATATTTATCGCTGTTGCATCAGCGATTACGAAGTCATATTCAGCATCATCTAAAATTGATCGTGCGTAATGTCATTTATGATCATATGCTCCGCCTTGAGTAAACTTGCCATTTATTCTTCTACCGAGATCCTTTGCGGCGCTACCATCATCAGGTGATGGTAACCAAACTTCGGTCTGCTTCCGATATGATATAATTGCCTCACTTACAATCAGCAATATCAATATCAGTATTTTACAATCAATCATCTATCGTAATAAAACTATTGGTGCCAGCACTTTTATGAAAAGTGTCTACCAAAAAAGAACATAACAGATCGGATGAAGATCCTTAGCGAGTTCGAATGATACAATACAAGCGAATGCCGTTAGATCAAAATCAGGTAGTGGTCCATTTATCGATACTCGCGTCATCTCGTTTTTGTTGTGTCCAAATCGCTTAAAATATCCAGAACTCTCCCCTAATCCAAGGAAACGTCCTGGATAACACGCGACCATATCCACGGAAATAACATCTTTGTGTTTGTACTTGGTATTCCACAAACCGCCATGGCCATATTCACAGCAACTTAATTGTAAGTCTTCGAGAAATTCAAATCGTGTTGGCTTCCACGAATTTTTCTCTCTGGTAGCGTGGGCTGCAACTGACGGAACTGTAAAACAATTATTTAGTAATTGCTCAGTATTCTCTGTTGAAAATTTCTGCGCAAGATTTTTCATTGTTTCATGAAGAGATTCTTTACGATATATTTCGCCGTTAGGTCGTACAAATTGATCATATTTTGCATCATCTGAACTTTTAAATAAACATACTGACACAGGATCGTTCGTATTTATTTCGTGAATAAAATCAAACATACCTCTCCCAGAGTCTGGGCAAAATCTTACAGTTCGATCTCGTGGAAATATTGTAACTGCGCTGGTCCACGCGTGTGGATTACGATCAATAATTTCACTTGGTGTCCCATTTCCTTTATTCTTTGATTCATATAAAACCTTTCCGGTTAACGTTTTTACAACTTTTGGAAATTTTAATTTACTTGATAATTCGGCAACATTATTAATTTTAACTCCGGTATCCTTAATCGATTAAGACCATTTGTGTATTCGCTCACGTCGCAGATTCGTTAACCCATTCCACGCATCGCATTTGTAAAATGTTCGATTACTCGTTCGGCTACACAATTCAGTTTGGAAAATCTCATTGGTGCAAGATCATCGACGTTGGGTTTATCGTTTAACTGATAAATTCCATAATCAATCGCTGTTATAGGATAAGCTTGTTCGTAATATGGTCTGTCAATACCAGCCAGTAATCCTGGCTTGGAATTTTTACTTAAAACAGCGGTTTTTCCATTAGCATGGACATGGTCACGTTTGTAACGGATAATCCACTCAGCTGAATTTGTTTCTGCTAGCACAATAAACTTTATTCTGAAAAAAGTTTCTGATCGTTGAGATAATCGATTATCTGTTTCGCCTGCTCATCGTTCATTGTAGCATCAATGACTTCGTCGTTTACTTCGTCAGCATCGCCTACAATTTTGAATGCTGACCATACGTGATATGCTCCATCATCACGAAATTCTTTTTTAGCATCCCTCATAGTATTAATCGGATTAATCGTCCGATCTGTCAGAGTTCGCCTCCGCAAGTCAGGGGTTCTTCTGTCAAGATCGAATCTAGAAGTTTTCCAAGGCTGGATTGTAGACAATCTCTCAAACTCTTCCATATTATATTTCAGGCAAGTATTTAAATAAAAAATGTTATATATACGATGGCTCAAAAAAGAAATCAGTGTAGGTGGTTGATGGTGGTGTCTTCAACTCGTTGTAATAAATCCTGCGCGAAGGAAGTATGCGGTCAACATTTGCAAAGTGTGAGGAGGGGGAGTCTTGGTCCATAGCCTTGTTTCAGGTGTGGTGTTGGAGTTAGAGGAAAAACACAGCTGTGTGCGTGTTGTGGTGGTAAAAGATATAGAGAATTAAAACGTTATTACAAAAACAAAAATAACAAACCTGCCATTGAAGACTATATAGCTAGATTTGAAGATAAGTTATAATTTAGACAAATCTGATTATACATAAATGGAGCATAAGGAATTTGTTCAACAGCCCACCATTAAAATTTATGAAGCATCTCCTGATGGTGTAGTAAGATACTATCGACTAAAAAACCCAGTTAATGTAGTTGATAATGCTGGCTATCTTAGATTCATCGCTAGGGGAAAGAGGTATCTCTGTCATAAATTTATATTCGAGGTTCCTTTTACGGGGGGATCAAAGATGGTCTTGTGATCGATCATATAGACTCGGATAAAAGAAAATCTTTACAGAATCTTCAAGCTATTACACAGAGTGAGAATTCTGCACGGGGAGGGACTGGTAAATACAAAAAGATTCCTAAGGCGATTCAATATTTTAATATAGAGACCGGCGAAGAACTAATATTTCCATCAATGAACGAAGCTGCCAAGTATTTCGGTATTCACCCAGACGGAGTACGGAGTACGAAAGGTCGCAAATAAAATATACAAATCGGACCTTTCTCATAAGTACGAAAATTGGATCTGATTTCGTTATGTTCAGGCAATTAACGGAGACAACTCAACCGAGGATATGTAACGCGGTTGACAGAGTCATCCTCGTTTCCTGTTCTGATTAACCGCCTCCTAGTTTCACTGTCGTTGTTCTCTAGTGCGCATCACATTGCTAACTTTAATAACTTATACCTTGTGTGTAGCCGAGTGTTTTCTTAATTGTATACACATATCAATTTCTCATAGACTCAAAGGTAAATTATCATTCTTTCCTCGCGTTTAGCCTTTCAGAATACATGTAAGAAATTAATTTTTGCGGTAACGGTTCGATGACACACGGAAGTAAAATATCTCCGATTACTTCCCGTAGATAAAATAAAGGACTGTCAACACGGGCAGGTGTAATTCATTATTGGGATTAATAATATTTTTTTCCCCACAGACCATGTATATGTTTTCCTGAATCCGTCTGGTTTTCTGGTACATCTGTATTTTTTCTGCGATTATAATTAAGAAAAATTAGGAATATAAGTGACATCTATCTTTGAATTTCCAAGTATCAGTCCAGCTCATATACTATAGGGTCCATTTTCTTTATTGTGGTTTTCGACACTCAACAAACCAACACACCTTCGCACCATGTCAACACGTTGCGGGCGCCTTTTGTGCTCCCAAGGGTTGATTTTGGGGGAGGGCATGCAAAATCAGTTGAGCGTAGAAAATGACCCCGTTTCTGTCTGTACCGTCCTTACTGTAAATACTTGTAAATAGTGTAAATATCTGTAAATACTTGTAAATAGTGTAAATACAATGCTGTAAATACTTGTAAGTAGTGTAAATACATGTGTTGTGCCATCGTTACTGTAAATACTTGTAAATAGTGTAAATACAATGCTGTGAATATGCTGCTATATGTACTGTGCCGTCCATATAATTAAGTTAATTAAGATTGTATGTTCTGCCGTCCTTAGAATTAAGTTTGTAAATAGTGTAAATACAATGTTGTATATATATATATATATGATATATTTACGATTTTCGGAGAAACATGACCGCCTGTCCTTGATGGGTCATTGTTGTGTCGGAGAATAGTTGCCGGCGGTAGTGTTTTTCTCCATTGCTCAAGTATTTCAGAAAAGAACTCATCAATGATATCATTAGTGGATTTTTGCAAGTCGGTTCATACCCGGGAAATTTAAAATTTGGTAGATCTGCCTCTGTTGTTGAATATGCAGTTAAAAATTATTGTTTGTGGTCTATCACTTTAGTATTAATTGTTACCTGAATCACTGGATAGTTAATATCTTTCATATGAGATACAACCTGATTTAATACCTCAATTTGTTTAACGATTTCGCTGCGTGAACTTTATATATCAAAAAGATTATCTTGGAAGCTTTGACGTAGTTTTTCTCGATGTCGCTCATGTTCTTGATTAATAATTTCAAAGTATGCAATAAATTCATCTAGGCGAATATTTACGCGTTTGAATACTCCAAAACCGATATGTTCCTGAAAAATATGCCAAGTTACATCGTCCTTATTAATGAAGGTTAAATAACCAGACAACCTTGCATTTGTTATATCAAAAAAATGATCTTTTTATGGTGGGGTAATTTCGTGGTATGATTGTTTGCCCGTGGTAAAATCAGACCGCTTCGGTTCTGGAAACGGTGGAGGTGCCTCCGGAGCAACAACAGGCCAACCTAACACTGATCTGATTGATAATTGATAGATATCAACGATGTAATCCGGAGAGGTTATCTCGATTACCGATGATAGCATTAGTTCGTAGACGGTTATTGCTATCTTGGATTCCTGGCCTGTGATATTTTTATTCTGCGGGCAAATTCCTCATTGATCTCTTCGATTTGATAACTACCAGCTGGTATTCCAGCGACGGTCCAGTCGGGGGTTTCATCGGGTTTATTTTTATTTGCAAACACCAATGAATTATTTATCGTAAATCACCGACTGATTTTGATCTGATATTTGGCCAACTGTGGTATACTATAAACTGTGCAAGAGCTATTTCTTTTACTGAAATCGCAGTTGGAAAATTAATACTGAATTCAGGGTTTACTGAGCTTGTCGTTACCAGTGTTGTTTTATCGGCGCTGTGTTCGTGGCTATCTGCTGTAGTAGTTCGGTCATTATTCTTTTCATTTTCTTTCAAATGGTGGTTTTCCAAATCAGATACTTCATTGTATAGATTTACCATGTTGGTAAATTCGAAATCTTATATCGTTGTGTCGTCGAGGCTGGATGATATCAGTGATGATAATTTAGAATATGCTGCTGTTGCCTAATACAACCGCATAGAATACTCGTGCAATTTTGTATTCGTGCACGTGGATATCTTTTTCGTGATAATATTAAAAACACCTGCAATTGCTGATGACGATGAAATACATATGAACCCTTACTGCTACTGTTATCGGAGTCAGCGCTGATAACACTATACCAGTGGACGCACCTAACGTGGACACTGAATAAACTACAGCATCAATAGCAACTGCACGCCGCTCGTATTTTTTTACTTTTACAGTATATTTGTCAATGATGGTATTTAACGTTGATTTGCATTCACTTACTTGATCATATCTATATTTTTGGACTCTTGATTCTGTCCTTAACTCTGTTCTTAATTCTGTTAGCGCCATTATTATTTTTAAATTCCAGACACCACCAGTAAGAATTTGCGGTTAATTTCTTATCAGCTGCGTCCATTATAAATATCTCTTAGCTTCCTCTATTTAACCCAATAGTCACAACCCCGGAAAACACGTCAGTGTTATGCCGCCAGGGATATGTCGTGTAGATACTAAATTTTGAAGCGCTCAGCACAGACAGCCTGTACACACCAGCAACTGTTGCAGTGTGTTTGATAGTTTTATTTTGCTGTGACCATGTTGCGAACCCGGATGACACTGTGTATACGTCATTCATGATCTGTTCCGGAGTTACTCCCGGAGGAATTTTAAGCAGATTAATTTTGTTCACGATCTCAGGAATTCCACTTACGATGTCTTCGAGTGTTTTCTTAATTGTATCAATGTTTGTCTTGATATCAGAGAGTTTCATGTCAGCGGTGAGCGGAGTACCAAAGAATTCCTCTGTGGTTTCATGATTTTTTCTAAAATTTCTACGGAGATTCATAAACGTGTTTACGTGAACATCATACTCGGCCCGTAACGTTGATAATTTATTGTCTACGGTGCTATAGTTAACGTCTATATATTTGTTTGTTGCCGCGTCTTCGTCGGATGTTGGCTGTCCGAGCACTACTATTTTATTTCCGTTCATGGTGAGTTCACCTGTCATTGCGTCACCGGTATTCCTCAAACGATTAGCTGCGTTTCTTGCAATTTCATCTCTGATGGTTGTAAACGATATACTTGAATCTCTGATTCTACCACCATCGGTGAACACTGGGATGTCATCTGTGACTGCACCGAATACTTGTCGAACTATATCATTCGATTTGATGTTGCTGGTTTTTAGCCTGCCATATCTGTCCTGAAAAACAACAACTTCATCTCGGTCAACCCCAGCCAGGCTCATGAGATCATTAAGATCTTCTTTGGTCGCGTATTTTGATAAATCTATATCAGATTTTTTGTATTACTAATATCACTACGAGATCTTCCGTAAATATCAACCATTATTCTTCTTCGTTTTTTCAAATCGTAGATTTCCAACGCTTAATTGTATACTCGTGCACAGCTTTGTGAGGTGGTAATGATGCTTTTGATGCAGACTCGAGCACCGCAATTGTTTCACGGCCGCATATTTGCGGATCGGTTAATGTTTGTGTTGGTAACGTCGAATAGCGTAACATACTTGATCAATTCCTGCGGTGGAGTTAACCCTTACGAATCGAAATAAACAATTCCACGTGGGTCAATCGCGTATGATAATCAGTGAGTTCCGGGTCCATCACGTGAATCGAGATTAATAATACCTGTTTCGATATTGTTTGGTTGTTGTGGCAATTGATCTCGCATAAAAAACTCTGAAGATTTTATTTTTATTTTTAGTTGCTTAGCAGCATCGATTAAATCAAAATTTGACATTGGTGTAAAACCCCATTGTGAGTTCAAAGTAGATAAGTTCCCGGAGGTCTCAGATCTTTTCCTACATAAGTTCATGGAAGTCTTAGGCCGCTCCACTTTTTTGTATCCTTTTCCCATTACTTTTTCTGCTACCTTGCTACCAAGATATCCAACACCACGTAACACGGCTGCTTTTGCAATAGTTGGCACATCAGCAGATAACAATGCTGGTATTGCTGCGAGAAATGGAAATATTCCTCCGGCTTTGAATGCGTCTTTGATAGCTCCGATGGAGAGTTCAAGTCGTATTTCAGTCTTGGATAGTTTGGCCTTATTAATATGTTTAAGTTTACGTTCTGTCAACTATAGCTTGTTTTCACCACCTGTGATTTGATTCTGCTTTAGCGTTATTGTTGCTCCGGTTTTTTCGCTGATGCGGATTGTAAGTTCTTGATCTGACCAGGAGTCAGACTGACACTAGCATGATAATATGACATTTTTATAAAATACTCGTGTTTCTAAATAATGTGGATTAAAGATTTTCCACTGGCGCATCAACGACTCTCATTCGACCACTACCACCTTCAAGTAACATTGCTTGTCACTAAATATGACCGCGGTTGCTCTGTAGGCGGCACCAACAGCTGGCGGGTCATCAACGCAAGCTCTGAAGTGTATGTCAACGACATATTGTTTTGATAAATCAAGATGCTCCAGGTAAAATAATATATTGGATATAATCTTGTAAAATCTAACTATGATATTTGCAAACCAGTATCGATATTTTGATCACGCCCCATAAACGTCATTAATCTGTGATATACACGTGCAACATGATTGTGTGTGTAATTTAATAACATACTTTCGGATGGTTCTTGTTAGCCGTTTATCCTCAACGAAACCCCCAATTTATCAAATATCATATGAGAACGCTCTTGACTAGTTTTCCGATCAGAATTTTGCAGCGCAACAAAAATATATCGTGGCGCAGAAACACCTTGTTGTGATGCTATATACCAAATAAATAAACCTCGAATAGTACTTTGAATAGCATCTGTGGTTACTGTTAACCATGATAGCAACGATTTACCGCCTTGATCCATAATTGACAATAATTCCTGTTCTTTTGCGATTGATGGAACCATTACAGGCATCCACAGTGAGAATTTTATTATGTTTACTTTACCATCAGCAACACCAGCACCTCGCCAGATTGCCTCACTATCATCAGTTTTTCTTACGAGTACAACTGTGTGTTTAGCTCCAAAGATGACCTTTCTAACATCTCTGCAAAATCCAAATATATGAGATAGTGGAACTGCACATGAAAAACTTCTATTATTTCCTGACGAGGTTGCTACACGTGTTGCAAATTTAAGTTGTAATTTGCATTCTAAGTGCATGTTTAAAATCAGCTGGTTGTGGATCAGCTGCAGTATCTTGTGGTGTCCGTATTCTAGTATATTGAACATGATCAGCGTTGTCGGTAATATCTTTAGCAAACATCATTGATGAGCCTGATGATCTTGTATAATCATCAGAATATAGACCAATTATTGTTGTAGCCATATCGACATCCTACTGAATTGATTCAATATTTTTTCCATCAATCATATATGTAGTACTATCAAACAATGCCATAATCCCGTTCTTAACGAAACCAACTCGCAAATTGACATCATATGGCGTATTAGCCGCAACATTCATTACAAGTTCACCTTCTACTTCAATAAACAACGCAGCGGGCAAGAAATATTTACTTGTATCCTGAATTTGAAGTTCGATGCGGCCGCGTTGATTTGGGTGTCTTGCGTCATAGGAATAAAATTTGATAATCACGTTTTGATTCATATTTGAGGACCGGCACATCCATGTCAAGTGCTGGATCGGATATTCGTTTAAACATTTTATTATATACTTTCGGTTTAAATCAACGCCGCGTTGACTTTATCAGGCGAGCACGAAGTCCACTTCCTGCTATTAAATTTGCAGTAATATCATCAAGGCTGCTAGTATTTGATTTGAGGCTTGATTTATTACTTTACTGACATCCGAAGTGATGATTTCCGTACTGGGTAATTTTACTGGTGGTGGTTTTCGTCGTATTAATCGTGCTAGTCTATCTTTGATAGCAGTAAAGGCCTTACCAGCAACATTACCAATAGCACCAGGAGCTTTTTTCACCAATAACACTAATAGCTTTCATTGATAATTGTTTTGCAATTGGAGCTATTTTTGGGGCCATTCTTGTAAATAACCCTTGAATAACGTTACCAAGACCATCATCGTAAGTTGCTTGATAGATAGGCAATTGTGAATTCATTATTCTGACCGTTACAGGTCCGCGATGTCGTTGATGTATGATCATCTTATTTGTTATCTATATAACTAATCACTGTGATAGTCATCAACGAGTTCATTGATAAGTTCTCGATAAACGCCAATATCCATGATGACACCTTGAAATAATCGTTGACAAATATCAGCTGCTTCATTAATTATTTCTGGTGAGTTATTTCCAGCTCGTTTTCCTCCTATGAGAACTTCTAATCGTGATATGTCAGAAAGAATATTGTTAGGACAAACAAGACCACTTCCCAAACCATTACCAGTAGCACCAGGCTCATCGTAAAATTCTTCTTCTGTAGGTTCTCCATATAGTTTATAGAAGTCTTCATCTGTTTCCGTTTGTTGCAGTGGAGGAGGAAGTTGATAGGAAGGCTCTTGCTGGGAAGTTTTTTGTCGTCGTTTTTGTTCCCTTTCCTTTTGTTTTTGTTCTCGTTTTTGTTCCCTTTGTTTTTGTTTTTGTTCCCTTTCTTGCTCTCTTTGTTCTTTTAGTGTTTTATTATGACTTTTTGTTCCTTCTGAATAAATTTTATAATCAATATTTTCTTTGTTTACATAATCAACATTTTGATATATTTTAAACACCCAGTCATTCCATGTACCACTATCTACTTTTTTTTTAAACGTATTCAGGTTTTAGAAATCGATCTCTGAGAGGAAAATGTTCGGCAGCAAACACACCCAACTTGGCTTTATCCTGTGAAGTTTTCAATTTATATCTTCGAATTTCTTGTATACCTTTTTCAGTATTTTTTTTTTCTAAAATTAATTCCTCCTTTTTCTTTTTTCGGTTTTTCACCAACAGCACTTTCAGTTGTTTCTTCACCTTGAAGTTGAGGCTGAGCTGCAGCTATCTTTGCAATTTGTTCAGCGGTTTGTTTGACTGATGGAAGAAGACCTTCAGTAGCTGTTGCAACTCTTTCAGTAACTTTTGTGACGGGTTTAAATAACTGCTCTGTACATTCTATTAATTCAGCTTGTGCTTGCTGTCGAGTTTGTAGGTTTTCTCTTAAAGAAACTCTCACAGGGAGAAATTTCTTAATTGTTTCCGGGCAGTATAAGATTCCGGATGAACCATTATCGATATAACAATTTTCAATTGATGGATTCAGAGAGGGTGAAGCCTCATACTTGGCAATCAGTTTGCAATCCTTTTGTTTACGATTTCTTTGTGATTTCCAGGAAAGCTTGTTTTGCGAATAACGAGTGAGTCAGATGTTGTTCGCCTCTCTGCTGCTGAGCTGATTAAGAAACAAAAATGTTATTCATTTTTGACCTCATTATTTACACATTTCCTTTAATGCCTTTTGAATCCTACATTAATACCCGTCTCGATACATAATGGATGAAACCTTTATATTTTCTTAAGGAATTTATGAAGCTGGCATCATCAATTATTCTAAGAGTGGAAGCGGTTTTGAAGATATTTTTAAAATATTTATATCTATTGTGTTTTTGAATGAGCTGCTAAACTCCATTGATTCGGACGTTTATTCTCTGGTTAGTAGTGATTAAAAGGAAGATCTCGGGACTAAATTAGTCTAATATCAGATATCCCAAACGCATGTGATCAATAGTAGATTTCTCATTGGCAGTGTTGGAAATTTCTCTTTGTGTAATTGAAATAACTGCCGTTGAAGTGTGTCTCTGACTATCTTTCTACTTGCTACTATCAAATCGTTTGGTTTCCACGTTTTCCAAACGTCGCTCAAAGAAGTTTCTAAAATTACCTCGCGCATAATTTCACACTGAATTTTATTCGGTTGTAGTCTGATTAATGTTTTAAATTCCTTTAACGCTGCATCGAGAGATCTATGATCATCAGTCACTACTTCGTAATAATCAACAAAATTCTTCAACCAATCGTGAGGAGATGGTCCAACAGACGGAGGTGGCTGACCGTGATCGCCGCACATTATCACAGCTGTATTTTTCAATAACAACCAATCGAGAAATGTTTTTAATGTTTCTAACGGTACCGTACATATTTCATCCCAGATAATAATTTTTGGAATACATTTCTCTCCCATTCGATCTGTAGTCCACACACCACCGCTGTATTTGAAAAAGCTGTGATAAGTACTAGAATTAACTCCTCGTTGTTTCATCTCCCTGGCGAGTCTGTGTGTTGGTGTTAGTACAATCATATCTGAAGATTTTCCACGAAATAATTCGATTACTCAAGTTGTTTTACCAGCCCCCCCCCCCCACACACAGCCCCGTTCAAATAAACGGTTTTGTGTCTGGATACTGGATCGTACACAGATGGTGCATTAGACATTTCTGATAATTCTGATTTACAATAACTATCTTTAATCTTAACATCTGCGGAGTCACAATAGTAATGTAGCATTTCTTTTTTATTCTCCATGAACTCCATGTTTCATCATTGCTTGTGAAACGAGTCAGTAATTCTGAATATTTTTTATTGATATAAAATGAATCCGTAGCAAATCTAACTGCAGTGTCAGGAAATCTATTTAACATCGATAGTAAATTTATAGAAACATAAGCGAGCATCGAAGATCTTAAATGAGTGTATTGAGGTGATTCTCCTTCGATGTAACTAACAATTGTACCTAATTTTGTTCCGTCAAACAAGTAAACATCTACCCGATTACAAAGTATATCTCTCGCAGTGGTATCATTAATTATAAAATCCAATTCAGCATCATCCATAATCAATCGTGAGTGATGTCGTTTATGATCGTATGCACCACCTTGAGTAAATTTACCGATTATTCTTCTACCGAGATCTTTTGCTGTTTTTTCACTGTCGTTGAGTTTAATCTTAAAAATATTAACAATGACATTCGTGGACAAATCTGGATATTCTCGTGCACATTCTTCGAGACTGATACGCTCCGGTGTTGATAACCAAACCGAAGACTGTTTTCGGTACGATATAATTGCTTCACTGACCGTCAACGATATCAGTATTTTACTGTCAAGCATATATCGTAATAACACTATTGGTGCCCAACGTATCTCCGAAAAATGTCTGCCAAACCAAACATAACAAATCGGATGAAAATTCATAGTAAATTCAAACGACGTTACACAAGCAAATCCTGTCAAATCAAAATCAGGTAATGGACCATTAACTGATACTCTTACCATCTCATGACAAGGATGACCAAACTTCTCAAAATATCCTGCACACTCACCCATCCCAAGAAAACTTCCAGGATAACACACGATCATGTCTACGGAAATCATCTCGCTGGTATTATACTCGGTGTTCCACAAACCGCCGTGTCCGTATTCGATACAGCTATCCTGGATATCTTCAAGAAACTCAGCGTGTGTTGGTCTCCATGAATTTTTCTCTATCGCGGCATGGGCAGCAATCGACGGGATTGTAAAACAATTAGTTAATAACTGCTCAGTATTTTCTGAATATTTCTGTGCGAGTTTTCTCATTTCTTCGTGGAGAGATTCTTTACGATATAATTCGCCGTTAGGTCTTACAAATTGATCGTACTCACCTTCTTCGGAATTTTTAAACAACCACACTGATACAGGGTCGTTTTTGCTTATTTGGCTAATAGCATCATATATTCCACTCCACCAAAAATTCTCTGACGAGTAATATCTCACAACACGATTTCGTGGAAATATTGTGACTGCGGAGCTCCAAGCATGAGAGTTATGGTCAATAATTTCAATTGGCGTTCCATTTCGATTATATTTTGATTTGTATAATACTTCCCCTGTTATCGTTGTTACGGTTATGGGAAATCTTAATGTTTTTTCTAACTTGGCAACATCGTTTATTGACGCTCCTGTATCCTTAACCGACTCAGCCTATTTGTTTATTTTTTCACGTCTCAGATCAGTTAAAACCGTTTCCACGCTTCGCATTTTTAAAATATTCTATTACTCGCTCGGCCACGCAATTCAGCTTTGACAAAGTCAAGGATGAAAATCTCATTGGAGTAAGTTTATTTATGTTGGGTTTTTTTATCGGATAAATTCCATAAATGACCGCTGTTACAGGATACGCTCGAACGTAATATGGTTTGTCAATTCCAGTCAGCATTCCTGGTTTGGAATCTTTACTTAACAAAGCGTTTTTTCCATCAGCAAGGACAGGGTCACGTTTGTCACGAATAATCCAGGTATCATCATCCGAGCGCACAATAAACTTTATTCTGAAAAAATATTTCTGATTGCCTTGATGAATATCAAGGTAATCGATGATTGTTTTCGCTTGTGCATCATTCATTATAGCATCAATGATTTCATCAGTATCGGGTATAATTTTGAATGTGGACCACACATGAGATGCTCCATCATTACGAAATTCGTCTTTGGCATCTCTGATAATATCAAACAGACCAGTTAAGGCTCGTCTTCGCGAATTAGGGGTTAGTCTGTCAAGATCAAATCTAGAAGCCTTTCTGAGTTTGATTGCAGATAATCTCTCAAACTCCTCCATTATTATATTTAAGGCAAACATTTAAATAAGAAATATTATATATAATGAACCATTGCAGGTGGCTCACAGTGGGGTCTGTGACTGTCTGTAACAAATCATGCAAAACAGAATTCTGCGGAGAATATCTCCAAGTATCCGAAGAGGGTGTTCAGGACCAATACCGTGTCTGAAATATGGTATTGGGGTCAGAGGTAAAACACAATTATGCACAAATTGTGGGGGTAAACGATACCGCGAACTTAAGCGATATTATAACAAAAAAAATAAAAATGATATATTGAGATGAGAGCGCGATTATATAACTAAGTTTTCAGACAAATATAAATTAGACAAATGGCATTATTATAATGACCCAAGAATTTGTCCGACACCCTATCATCAAGAATTACGAAGCGTCACGCGATGGTACAATTGCAGGTCGAAAAGAAAAGTTGGTTTTGTTAATAAATTTGGATATCTTAGATTTACTGTTGCTGGGGAAAAAAGTTATTTCTGTCATCGTTTTGTGTTTGAGGTATTTAGTGGAGAAATTAAAGACGGTCTTGTAATCGATCACATAGATAATAATAAACTTAATAACTCTCTTCAAAATCTACAAGCCATCTCACAGAGCAAAAATTCTGCAAGAGGGGGTGCTGATAAATTTGTAAAAATTCCCAGGGTTGTCAGATCTTTCAATATGAGCACTGGTGAAGAAAAAATATTTAAGTCAAAGAACGCGGCTAGCAAATATTTCAGTATTCAACCGCATTCGGTTAAATTTGTTGCAGAAAATATAATCAAATCAGCATTTTCATACCGGTTTGATAGCTGGATTTCATTTCGTTATGTAGATGCAGATAACGGAGACAACTCTGCAGCGGCTGTGTAAAAGTCAATGACGCAGTTATCCCAAGTCAAGGTCATTACCTGTAAATCTAGCTGTATATATATATATCTTTTTTACACAGCCAATTGTAGCAGCAGTCTATTTTCACCTTGCGATTGTCAATCCAGGTAAATGTTTCAGGTGACTGCACAACACCTGTAAAGGTGTATTATCCAGCGGCGGGCAGAACTGCATGGGGCCATTTTTAATTACATCCACACTAGCGGCAGTCTATTATCACTTCCGCGTTTGATTGTCAGTATTTTACCCTGCAGAATTGAGAAATTGGACAATTTTCATGATTTTGATAGGCATTTTACCCTGCAGAATTGAGAAATTGGACAATTTTCATGATTTTGATTGGTATTTTACCCTGCAGAATTGAGAAATTTGACAATTTTTCAGTAAAAAATAAATTTCTTATAATCAGCATGATCAAAGTTTTTTTTTATTATAAGAAATTTTATTCTTTATGGAAAATTGTTGATTTTTCATGACCATGCTGGGGTAATTGCCTTTCGGAATGAGTAAAATGGACAATTTCCATGACCATGCTGGGGTAATTGCCTTTCGGAATGAGTAAAATGGACAATTTCCATGACCATGCTGGGGTAATTGCCCTACGGAATGAGTAAAATGGACAATTTTCATGATTTTGATAGGCATATTACCCTTCCGCGTAGCAAAATCGGACGATTTTCATGATTTTTTAAGTCAAGAAGGTGATCAGACTGGTTTGTTAGTTTGAAATTTATTCTTGATAATAGTGGATTATAACACCGCAGATAAACCTGATTGACCGGCTCTTGCACAATCTGATATCCAGGCGGGTCTTTCGGGGTAAATGAATAAAGAACAAATCCTTGCTGGGCTTGATTTGATATTGTGGTGTCTGTGCTGTAGCTGCCATCGATGACATCACACACAAGATTGACCGCGACCACTTCGGTTATATTTACGATGCCCGGGGATACAAGCCGGCCTGTCCCTTCGGGGTCATTGTTGTGCCGGAGAATAGTTGCTGGTGGTAGTGTTTTTCTCCACGCAGCGAGTATGTCAGGAAAGAACTCATCAATGACATCACTGACGGATTTTTTTTTAATTCGTCTACGTTATACCCGGGAAATTTAAAATTCGGTAGTGTAGCTTCTGTCAGTGAGTATGCTTCCAAAAATCGTTGTTTATATTTATTTATGTTGTCAACATGATTAATTGTTGCCTGAATTACTCGTTGGTTGATATATTCCATGTCGGATACGAGCTAATTTAGTATTTCAGTGTGTTTAATGATTTCGCTGCGTAAAGTTATATCAAAAAGATGTTCTTGGAAATTTTGCCGTAGTCGTTGTAGCTGTGTTTTATGTAATTGATTAATTTATTTAAAATACTTAATGATTTCAGATAGGTGAATAGTCTGGGATATACTTCCTCCTCCTCCAGCAATTATTCCATAAATAAAATGCCATGATACAATCGCAGAAGACAGGGTTGGTTCATGAATATTTATTTTAATTTTGGATTCTTTTCCTGTGATATTTTTTATTCGCCGCTGTAATTCCTTATCGATTTCTTCGATTTGATAAGACCCAGTTGGTATCCCAAAGACATCCCAGTCGGGAGTACCATCGGTTTTTTTTAATCTGTAAACACGAACGAATTATTCGCTGGTAATCCACCGAACGGTTTTGATCTGATATTGGGCCAACTGTGATATACTCGTAATTGTGCTAGTGCGATTTCTTTTACGGGGATCGCAGTTGGAAAATTAATACTAAATTCAGGGTTAGTCGAAGTTACCGTTATCATCGAAATTCTTCTCGGGGTTGTATTTTCGACTATGTCGAGCAGAGCTCGATGAAGTAATTCCGTCATTATCTATCTTGGTTGTTTTTAAATAGCGAGTGCAGTCTCCGTATATCTTAACCATTAATGCGAATTCGGAATCTGATATTGTTGTATCATCGATGCTTGATGATATCAACGACGATAATTTTGAGTATGCGGATGTGGCTGTGTTTAGGTGCATGACATAATCGTGGTATTTTCTGCTCGTGCACGAGGATAATTTTTTCGCGATTATATTAAAAACCCCGGCGATGGCAGTTGATGAAGAGACAATTGTTACTACAACAGTTACTGGTGTTAGTGCTGATAATACTACTCCGGTAGATGCAACTAACGCGGATACTGAGTATACTAACACATCAACGATGACTGCTCGTGGTTTATATTTTTTTACTTTTAGGTTGTATTTGTCGATGAGAGTTTTTAACTCTGATTGCCATTCACGCACTTGATCGTATCTATATTGTTGCGCATCTAATGTTGTCGTTGATGCTGTTAAGGATGTCATTTATTATCTTACCCAGTAAACAATTCAGGTGTTTCAGCTACGAATTCCAAACACCACCAGCAAGATGTTGCGTTTAATGTCTTATCGTCTACTTCCAGCATAAATTCTTCTTCATCTCCCTTGTTTAATATAACATTCACAACCCCGGAAAACCTGTCAGTGGAATGCCTCCAACGATATGTTGCTGTAAATATCTCAATTTTTGCAGCACTGAACACAGAAAACCTGTACACACCAGTAACTGTTGCGGTAAGTTTGATAGTTTTATTTTGTTCAGACCGTGTTACAAATCCAGATGATACCGTGTATACTATATTATTAAAATGCCCAGGAGTAACTTCAGGTGGAAATTTAATCAAACTGGTTTTATTAACAATTTCAGGAATTCCATCTACGATATTTTGCTGTGTCTGTTTGATCGTGTCAATATTGGTTTTGATATCAGAAAGTTTTATGTCAACAGTGTGCGGAGCGCCAAAGAATTCTTCTGCGGTTTTTTTGATGGTTTCTGCGAAATCTTGTAAAAGCACCCACGTGAACGTCATACTCAGCCCGCAGCGTTAATAATTTATTATCTACGTTGTCAACATATAGTTTGTTTGCGGCATAGTTGTCAAATTTTGGAGTTGTTACAGCTACTATTTTATTCCCGTTTATGTTGAGTTCACCTGTCATTGTGTCACCGGTATTTTTTAAGCGATTAGTTACACTTGCTGAGATTTGATCTCTGATGGTTGTAAACGATATACTTGAATCTCTGATTTTTCCGCTGTCAGTAAACACAGGAATGTTATCCGGCATAGCTCCAAGAACCCTGCGAACTATGTCATTCCATTTGATATTGCTGGTTTTTATTTTTCCGTGTCCATCCTGAAAAATAACAACCTCATCTGGGTCTATCCCTGTCAGGCTTAAAAGATTATCAATTTCATCTTTGGTCGCATATTTTGATAAATCTATATCAGTGAGTTTTATTTTTCTGTTGAGAAGAGATCTTCCGTAAATATCAACCATTATTTGATAGGAAACTGTTTAAATTGACCCGCGGTATACTCGTGCACGACTTTATGAGGTGGTTTGGTTGATTTTGATATCGCGGCGAGAACATTTAATACTTCACGACCACATATCGGTGGATCGGTCAGTGTTTGTGTGGGTAGCGTTGAATACCAGACTGGAGTTGGAATACTTTGCACATACTTCAGGAATTCTACTGGCGGAGCTAACCCATACGAATCGAAATAGATAATTCCACGTGGATCGATCGCGTAAGCAACCCAGTGAGTTCCTGGACCATCACTATTATCGAGATTAATAATTCTAGTTTCTGGATTATTCGATTGTTGTGGTAATTGATCTCGCATAAAAACACCTTTGAAATTTTTTATATTTAATTGTTTAGCAGCATCGAGCAAATCAAAATTTGACATCGGTGAAATACTTGGTATTTTCAAAACCGTTTTGGGTACCATGAAGGCGGAGTTCCTGGAAGTCTGAGACCTCGTCCTTTTTTTTGTATCCTTTTCCTGTGGCTTTCTTTAATGCCATTCCAGCAGCTGTTCCAACAGCTCCCAACGCGGTTGCTTTAGCGACAGCTGGGGCAGCAGCAGCTATCAGTGCTGGTATTGCTGCGAGAAGTGGAAATATACCACCTGATTTAATCATATCCTTGATAGCTTTTGGAGCGAAATCAAGTTGAACTCCGGTTTTTGCTTGTTTTGCTTTATTGAAATGTTTTAGTTGGGTTTTAGTCATCGATAACCTATTTGGACCGCCGCCAGAGATTTGATCGTTTTTTAGTGTTATCGCCGCCACACATACTTTTGCGTTTTTCGATTGTAATTTCTTTACCTGACCAGAAGTCAAAGTGACATTAACGTGACTATATGACATTTTTATAATAAACGCGATTGATCTAATTGTCTACATGTTTTCCACTGGTGCATCAATGATTCTCATTCGGCCACTGATACCTTCAAGTAACATTGCCTTATCACTGAGTATAACAGCAATTGCTCTGTAAGGACCATACTGAAATGGCGGAACAGGGGCGATTTCTGGCAGTGCACCTACGCGAGCTCGGAAGTGGATATCAACAACAGACTGCTTGGATAAATCAAGATGCTCCAGCGAAAAGTAATAAATCGGATATAATTTTGTAAAATCAAACTGGGATATTTGCGTCCCAATATCTATATTTATGTTACACGCCAAGAATGTCAGCCAGCGATGATATGCGTGCTACATGGTTATTGTTGAAATGTAATAATATGTTTTCAGACGGTTCTTGTTGCCCGTTTATTCTCAACGAAACATCGGTAACGTCAAGTTTGTCAAATATCATATGAGACCATTCCTGATTACCGACCCGACGCATATCTTGCAACGCAATAAAAATATGTCGTGGCGCAGAAACCCCCTGCTGTGATGCTATATGCCAAGTAAATATATCTCTGACGGAACTTTGGATGGCGTCTGTGGTTACTGTAAACCACGATAGCAATAATTTACCACCTTGATTCATAAAAGAAAGTAATCGTGGTTCTTCTGTGACTGATGGAGTCAATACCGGCGTCTACAGTGATAGTTTTGTTATATTTACCTTGCCGACATGAATGATACCTCTTCGCCAAATCGCATCATCATCGTCGTTTTTTCTTACGAGCACAACTGTGTGTTTAGCTCCAAAAACGACTTTTCTAATATCCCTGCAAAATCCGAAGATATGACAGAGTGGAATCGCGCACGAAAAACTTGTATTATCTCCTGACAACATTATTCGGCGTGTTGCAAATCCTAAGTTGTAAGTCAGGCTAGCACTTTTTATAATATCAAAAGCAGCAGCTGGTCTAGCTTCATGTTCAAAATCAACTGGCTGTGGATTGTCTGCAGTAACTAGTGGAGTAGTAAGGTGGGGCACCCTAGGGACAATGGGACTTAGCATTAAAAAGACCCCTGGGCAACTCTAGGGACAATGGAAATTTAACATGGAGAAAAATCGTGGGTTACTCTAGGGACAATGGGAATTTAACATAGAGTTTGGGTCTGTCTAGGGACAAGGGAAATTAACATGGGGAATAGAGTTTGGGCTTTTGGGATTTTTTTTTTTTTTTTTTTAATTTTTTTTAAATTTAAATTTAAATTTAAATTTAAAAAAAGGGGTAGGCAATGGAAAGGCTATCTCTTTTCGAGAAATATGGCTGGCCCTGAAAAGGGCCTTTGGGTTTATGTTAATGTATTCATTAACATAAATGGTACCGCATTGGTCTTCTTCTTGTCCTTAGGCTACGTCTCACTGTTGGTCCGTAAATCAGCACTCTTTTCAGGCATCCTTGTCTTTCTACGTAGATCCTACGTATCCACAGGCTGGTGTTTGTCCTGTGGACAACGGTCCACTTGGATCGGACATACATGGGTATGTCCGTCCGGAACATCATGGAAGACACAAGCGTAGAAGATTGCACATCGGTCCACATCTTGAAGCGACGAGAACAGGTGAATCAATGCACTGAACTGCGCTTATTTATAGGTAGAGGCAGGATTGAAACGGATTGAGTTCATTCACCAATCCAAACACGCGTTACAAAATTCAGTCAGCCCGCATCCAATCCGAAGAGAGTAGTCTGTGACGTCAGTTGGTCTATATAGATTCGCTAGCGCTTGTGTGCAGTCAATCTATGCGACAGTGATTCAACATGACGGAAACTCAGAAAACGATCCATTGGGGTGCACCAGCAGGGGAGACTGCCCAAGGGAACCCGGACTTACTTTCAGAAGAGGTACATTGGGATTTTGTGGATTTTCTTACCTCGCAAGAATTTGTTCCGGAACCTTCGTTACCTTCTTCATTACCGCAAGTGGAGAATTTTAGAGACAGAAAGAAGAATTGGAGAAATTTATGCAACGACAAAAGGAAGCGGAACAAGCTTTTCTCCTACAGCAACAGCAACAGCAACAAGAAGAGGTAAGAAAAAAACAACAGCAGCAACAGCAAGAAGAAGTAGCAGCAAAGAAACAAGAGGGTGAAAATCAAACGGCTACGGTACTGTTGGACATTTTAGCGGAGTTAAGAAGTCTGAAACAAATGTATCAGACTTCTTTATCACGACCGAAGAGAATACGACCTTCCCGAGCTAAACACTCCAACCCTGTGACTAAGCCTGTCGTACCACCCTTAGTGATTTCAACCCAATCATCAGAAGTAGGCCTTGGCCGTGGCAAAGGCTTAAGGCAGTTAAAGTTGATTGGTTAAACTCACCCCTACACCAAAATAAAAAGGCCCTTTTCAGGGCCACCCACATTTCTCGAAAAGA
Organism: Sinohyriopsis cumingii; assembly: GCA_028554795.2. NCBI lineage: Eukaryota > Metazoa > Mollusca > Bivalvia > Unionida > Unionidae > Sinohyriopsis > Sinohyriopsis cumingii. The sequence continues at coordinate 87,331,840 of CM068833.1, forward strand.
AATACAATTTCAATTTGCTAATAACTCAAAAATAAACCCCACCCATTTTACCCTTATAGTACGTGTCTGTGTATGAGTGCGTGAGTGTAGCTTCTTATTTTAAAATCAAAACTCAAAGACACTTACCTTATATCATTCATGTATTCTTTTATCCATTTTTTACAATCCAATTCACAATTCACCACAGAACACTTTAATTAAAAGTTCATTGACTTCTTCTTTCTCCTTGTTTAGTCTCTCTGTTTTTTGAATTTCTTCACTGTTTTTTCCTCATTTTCTTCCCTTCTTCTTTTCTTCTCCTGTTTCTTTGCTTCTTTTAAATAGAATTGTCTTCTTTCTTCCTCTTCTTCCTCTGCAGAATCCCTCTCTTCTTTCGAAGAATCCCTCTCTTCTTCCGAAGAATCCCTCTCTTCTTCTGAAGAATCCTTCTTTTCTTCTGACTCCTCTTGTTTCTTTTTTGAGCAATCTGGAGACCAATGTCCTTTTTCTTTACAATAATAACAGGTATCTTGACTTTTGTCTTTTTTAGCCCCTGTTTTTTTTTCTTTTTTGACGGTCTGGACACTCTGAAGACCAATGCCCTTTCTTCTGACAGATATAGCAAGCATCCTGACTCTTATCTCGAAAGGAAGGAGAGTAGTCCGTAGGCTGGTCTGAAGAGAATTTTCTAATGACCCCTCGCAAAGCTCTGATGAAACGTTCCATCTGGGTAGTCTCTTCCATCGTTCTCCTCGGTTTGAGAGTGAAATGAATAGTGAAAGGATAAGACACACCCTTTTTATATACGCTGGTTTGCCATGACTATAAATTAGTCTATGGTGTTTTAACTTGAGTCATTTGACGTTTTGCACTCAAGATGAAACGATCATATTCATTCGAGAAGAAAGAAGAAGAAGAAAGTAAGAGGCAGAAACGTGATCTATCGCCTCGTACCAGGGACGAAATCTTGGCACAAATTCATGCCAGTGATTTTGAAGAGGACATGAGTGAACCAGAATCCGAACCCTCTAAACCAAGTTCACCACCCTTAGTCAACCCTGAAAAGTACTATTCCATTCGAGAGACGGAAAAGCGTTCCTCTAGAAAATTTAGAACCACGGCTTACACCTACACGGTGAAGTTTAAAGATTTCAAGGCCGACGTACCCTTGGAGAAAGCAGAAGGGTTTATCACCGAGATGTGGGATTCTTTGCTCACCGCACTCAAGCGACAATGTCAACCCAAAGAAGACGATCGCTTGACACTATCCATAGATCACGACGGTTTGAAATCCCCTGTTTGGATCGAGTTTAGCAGACCCGCAGAACTAACCCCTTCCAAAGTCATGGACAAGATTCAACACGTACAACAATCTAATGACCAGTTTGACATCACCGATGGTAAAGCCACACTGAAAATGGCTCACGTCTCTCTTCCTCAAGGGACAGGACGCAAAAAGGTCCTACTGGTGAACGACCTTCGCAACACCAAAAAGAGTCTCGTCCGAATTAACAACCCTCAAGACCAGATGTGCTTAGCCCGTGCCATCGTGGTGGGACGAACCTATGCCAACAAGAACGACACGGTAGAATGGAAAAGAACCTGGGAGAACATTCGAAAATCGAACCGAACCAAACAACGAAACGAAGCAGAACTCCTGTTGCAACAAGCTGGCCTGTCCAAAGACACCCTGTGGCATTCCTGAGATGCAAAAATTGCAAGATGCCCTAGCTCCACGCTACACCTTGAAAGTGCACCCTCAAGAAATGCGCGGGTCTCTGTTGTTTCGAGGCCAGGATTTTAAGGACGGAAAATACATTCACTTTTATTATCACGATGACCATTTCGATACCATTACCAGTATCACCGGATTCCTGGGATACAGTTATTATTGTGAGAAATGTGATTATGGTTATAACAATCGAGAGCAACACAAGCATTGTGGATTGAAATGCCCAGGATGTTTGGCCTCTCCACCCTGTCTGAGCGAAGAACCAGTGCCTTGTTCGACTTGTCTGCGCACGTTTGTCAGCCCTGCCTGTTACCAGCAACATTTGAAAACACAAGGTTCACAGAAGAAATGTGCTTGTCAACTCCTGAGATTGTGCCCTACGTGTGGACAAGGCATACTTACCAACAATGCCAAGGCACACGTATGTCGAGGAAAGAAAAAATGTCACATTTGTCACCACATCGTGGACTTGGAACACGAATGTTACGTGCAAAAATACCAACCCCCACCAGAGAAAGAGGACGGTCACAAGATGAAAGGCAATTTCATCTTTTTCGATTTCGAATGCATGCAAGAGACTGGCATTCACATCCCTAATTTCTGCGTGGCTCATCGAGCGTGCGAGAAGTGCATTCAAGAACCTATCTTCAGTCATTGCCCTCACTGCAGCAAGATTCCTGGAGGACGTGAAAAAATCTTCCGGGGACCAAACACGTTAGCCGATTTTGCCCAGTGGGTCTTAGACCCCATCGACAAGACGTGGAGCCAAGAGGACATCGAACGTTACGGAGATTGTCATCGTCATGCCACGGTGATGGCTCACAATTTCTCCGGATACGATGGACAGTTTCTTTTGAGGTACTATGCGGAACAAGGCACCGAGCGTCCTAAAGTCACTTTGAACGGAGCCAAAATCATTTTCATGCAAGTGGGACAAGTACAGTTTAAAGATTCGATGAGTTACTTGGCCACGCCTTTGAGTCGAATGCCTAAAACGTTTGGAATGACAGAAATGGCTAAAGGGTACTTTCCACACTTTTTCAATACGGAAGCCAATCAACATGCCGTTCTACCCCATTTACCTGAGGCTCACTATTACGACCCCGACAACATGCGTACCGAACAACGAGAAGATTTCTACGCTTGGTACCAGGCTCATGCCTCTGACCCCTTCGACTTTCAGGAAGAAATGTTAAAGTATTGTCGTTCCGACGTGGACATTTTACGACGTTGCTGTGGAAAATTTCGAGAACTGTTCATGGAACACGGAGGGGTCGATCCTTTGAAAGAAGCTTGCACCATTGCCAAAGCGTGTTCCTTAGTGTACCGCCAACGATTCATGCCTCAAAACACCGTGGCTGTCATCAGTCCTCAAACGACCAACTATGTCAAGCGTCAATACTCGGTCAAAGCCCTACGTTGGTTACATTACTTGTGCGACAAGGAAGACAAATAGATTCAGCATGCCCGCAACGGAGGAGGCGAAAAGACCATCGGAACGTATTCGGTAGATGGTTGGGACTTAGAAAACCCCAAGATCGTGTACGAGTTTAACGGTTGCTTATTTCACGGATGTCCCGTCTGTTACCCTGACCGTGACACTAAAAATCAGTTTTTGCAACGAACCATGGAAGACTTGTACCAGGACACTTGTCAGCGACACCTAAAGTTAGAACAGCAAGGATACCAAGTGGTGGAAATGTGGGAACACGAGTACGATCACCGTTTGAAAACCGATCCCGAGTTTAAACGCCTCGTGGAAAGTTACCAGTTCATGGACCCGCTGAACCCGAGGGATAGTTTGTACGGAGGAAGGACCAATGCCACCTGTTTGCTGTACCAAGCCGACGAAGAGAAAGGAGAAGAAATCAAATTCTTGGACGTGTGTTCGCTGTATCCCTACGTGTGCAAAGATTGTCGCTTTCCTGTAGGGCACCCGCAATTGTTCACGGAACACATCGACCTGAAAAACATTCGACAATACGAAGGCTTGATCAAGTGTAAAGTTTTGCCTCCCACGAACCTATACCATCCCGTCTTATCTCACCATTGTCAAGGCAAACTGATGTTTCTCTTGTGCCGTACTTGTGCCGAAACGTGCAACCAGGACCAACCTTGCCATCACAGCCAGGAAGAACGTGCCTTGACGGGAACCTGGGTCAGCGTGGAATTGTTCAAAGCTCTGGACATGGGATACCAACTGTTAGAAGTGTACGAAATTTGCCACTTTCCCAAGACACAACAGTACCACAAGGGTGACCCTACTCAGAAAGGCATTTTCGCCAACTACGTGGATGCCTTTTTGAAACTGAAACAAGAAGCCAGCGGCTATCCTTCCTGGTGTCACACTCCCGAAGACCAAATACAATTCAAAGAGAAATACTACGCACAAGAAGGCATCTCTTTAGACCACATCGAAAAAAACGAAGGCAGGCGATCGTTTGCCAAAGTGATGTTAAATTGCTTGTGGGGTAAAATGGCACAACGACCGTGTTTACCTAAGACGGAATATTTGACAGAACCTTCCCGCTACTTCCAGATGATTCACGACAAAACCAAATACATGAAACACGTGGACGTCGTTCGAGAGGATTTGATCTTGGTCAATTACGAAGAAGATCTGGACTTTGTACAAGACGACCCTTTTGGAAATGTCATCATTGCGGCTTACGTGACAGCTCATGCTCGCTTAAAATTGTACGAAGCTTTAGAACTGTTAGAAGAACGCGTCCTGTACTTTGACACGGACAGTTGCATTTACATCCATCACCCGATTCAACAGCACCCTGACATCGAAGGAGACCGTTTAGGAGCCTGGACAGACGAGCATCCCGACGACAAGATTCTAAGTTTCGTCAGTGGTGGTCCCAAAAATTACGGCTACGAATACCGGGACAAACAAGGAGAAGTGCACACGACGTGCAAAGTGAAAGGACTGACTCTGAATCATCGTACCAGTCGAGTGGTCAGCTTTGGGGTATTGTAAGAAGCCTTGCAATCGGGAGAGGATGGAAACTTTAAAGTGACCACCTATCAACCGAACAAGATTGTACGTTTACCCACTCACCACATCGTCAGTCGACCCTTGGAAAAAGTCTATCAAATTGTATACCAGAAGCGAGTGCGACTTCCCAATCACTTCACCTTACCGTACGGTCACGTCGTCATTGGTCTGTATATGAAAAGGAACCCTAGGCAAGATCGATAGTTCATTGTTCATTGAACTAACTTACCATGTCGTTGACGAAGAAGAAACTAGATTGGTTAGGAGTCAAATGTTGGACATCACCGAGACCAGGGTTTTGAGGCTTGGACACAAGAGGTGGCCCAGTATGCACGAGAGTTATTCAAGGAAAAAAGTTACTTTTCAACCTGTGTTAGTGACGGTGCCAGAAGAACCCGTCACCCAGGACAGGACTGTCGTGGACAGGCCTGAAAGACCCTTTCGGGAGGACACTTGTGTGACCTTACCCCTACTATAGAACTGGTTAGAACTTTACCCAAAACATGTTGTACACTTGTGTTTATTCCACGTTCATGGTTATCATGTGCCTTTTATTCTTGTACTTAAGCCTTTGACTTTTATGCATTTTTGTCTTTCGTATTCATGTTTGAAACATTCAATAAACGTGTTCTGAAAAAGTATATAAACTCTTGTCTTGTTTGTTTTTCGTGTCACAAGTGACATTTCCCACACCATGGCTACCTCTGCTGTCTCTGCTCCCTCTTCCTCTACTATCAAAGTCATCGACGAACACTTAGATCGTGCCAGTTGGGAGGCTTTGTATCTTCGCCATCCCTTTAGCATGCTCATTGCTGGACCTAGCGGTTCAGGCAAAACCGAATTCGTCAAACGTTTGATCGAACATAAACATCATTTGATCGATCGACCCCCTCAACGAATCGTGTGGTGTTACAAAGAGTGGCAATCGGCGTACAGCCTCTTTCGAGAAAGTCAAGGCGATTCCATCGTGTTTGTGGAAGGCATTCCTAAAGAAGACGACGGCATCGTCTCTGACTCCCGTCTAACCCATTTGGTCATTTTCGACGACATGTTAGGGGAAGACGAAGAAGAAATTAAACTGTGGTTCACGCGCAAATGGCATCACCGTAATGCCAGTGTCGTTTACATCACCCAAAATTTGTTTCAACAAAGTAAAGCCCATCGCACCATCAGTCTCAATGCGCATTACGTGGTCTTGTTTAAAAGCCCTCGAGATAAATCGCAAGTGCAAGTCTTAGCCAAACAGTTAGGAACGCCTTGGCTGACTCAGGCGTACGACGATGCCACTCAAACTCCACACGCCTATTTACTCGTCGATTTGAAACCTACGACTCCCGAGGATTTGCGATTTCGTACCCACTTGTTTCACCACTGGTGCCAAGACGGAGGGCCTGTCCTGTACACGTCTCCGTCCTCGACTTCATTTCACTCCCCATAAAAAAAATCTATAAAAACCTCAGACCCTTTTTCGTCTGTCTCACTCTCAGTGCGAACATGACGTCCCTTCAGTCGCATCTTCCCGTCAAATTGATTCGTGCCTTGTATGGCATCAGTCGAGAAAAAGATCCACAAACACGAGCTCGTGTCTTAGAAGCTAGTCTCAAAGAAGTCTTACGATGGTTCACGGTGACGGCACGTCAATTACTCCAAGGAATCATTCAGATTCCTCATCAAACCAAACGCTTTTTCGATCGAAACAAAGTCGCTTTGGTCCAACTGGCCGATCCCCGCATCGACACTCAAACCAAAAAACAAATCATTTTGAAACCTGGAGGGAGCATTACTCTAGGAGGGGTCATCATTCGCTCACTCTTAAGATGGGATCCTAATGCCCCCAAAGTTATACCTAAGACAAAAGTCCAACGAAGCCCCAAGAAGAAAAAGACCAGGTCCCCAAGGAGAACTTCTCCAGTGGCAGGACCCTCCTCTGACCAGACACCACCACCACCCCGGAAAAAGAAAAGAAGCCCCCAGAAAAGAAAAGTCCACAGAAAACTAGCCGCAAGAGAGGCACTTCGGCCAGGACGCAACCTTACCCTCGCAAACCACGACCTGCCATGGCAGTGACTGCGTCTCCGGCAGCTTCACGTTTGTCCACTTCTCCGTTAATGACACCCAGAACTGAAGAGTACTTGGAGACGTTGATCACACCAAGAACTTCTCCGTTGATGACCCCCAAAAGAACTTCCCCAGTGGCAGGACCTTCCAATTTAGTGGCAGTGGCTGCTGCTCACAAAGTACCTTCTCCCAAAATCAAAGTTCAAGAAAGATCGGACATGTTACAAAGTTTACTGGATTTGTCCAAGCAAGAACTGGCTCGATTTAGTCCGTTACGTACCCCTGCACGACGTGTCATGCCTGTCCTGAAACTAATACGACGTCAAGACAATCAGTGGCGACGCGTTCCAGTATAAAAAAGGCCTGTGACCAAGTCGGGTATCAGTGTTTTTTGGTGCTCCTGAAGACTCAAAGATGTCACCCTCCAGAAAACCCCAAGGAAAGAAAAGGAAAGGACTGCCACCACGTTTAGCCAAACATGGGGACATGTTATCTGTCCTGTCCAAAGCTTCTCCACCCCTACGAAAAAAACTCATTCAAACAGCCTCCAAAGAGGTCATCGATACCGTGTGCGAATGTTGTTTGAACGTTTTGAAAGGCACGATCCCTTTGTCCAAACACCAGAAACAATGCTTAGGCAAATATCGTCACGTTCTTCGCCAAATGGTTCAAAAGAAAATTCCCATTCGTAAAAAGAAGAAGATGTTAGTGCAACGTGGAGGTATTTTACCTCTCTTGTTAGGCCCCATACTGAAAGGAGTCTTGGGAACCATGTTGGGAGGACTGGTGGGAGCAAGATAAAAAGGCCTCGGAAGTTCCAAGATCTCAGAATCGACCCCTGACAACCCCATGGAAGGACGAAAACTAGCTTTAGTGCCTTACAAACGATGGATGGAATACCATCGGTGGCAAGAACAACACACCCCGCATTTACCTCCCAATCCCCATTTGAGCGAGATGTCCCAGTTACAACACGAATTGCAGTCCTTGATGGATCGCCAAGATTTGTCCGAAACAGAAAAATCACAAAAGTACGGTCAACTCTTGCAACGACTGCAACTCTTTCACCAGAAAGCTTTAGACGAAACAGCTCTACCCACTCTGAAAGATTTTAAGACCTTGATGAAAAGTCCAGCACCAGTACCAGTACCAGTACCAGTACCACCAGTACCCGTGACCAAGACAGAAAAAGGAGAAGAAGAGGAAGGGTTTCAAACTCCACCAGAAAAAGTACGCAAGTTAACAACACCACCTACCTCCAGAATTGGATGGATTAAAAAGATGATGGCCACCCCTTCTTCCTCACAAGAGAAAAAGAAAGTGAAGACAGAAGTGAAGACAGAAGTGAAACAAGAACCGATATCCCCCGCTCAGACATCCTTCTCCTCTTCGACACCTATTGCTGGCCGCACACGCAAAGCATTGCAATCCAAGAAAATACCCCAAGAGAAAAAGAGTAGCATCCTCCAAGAGTGGGTGTCTTATTAACACACCAACCAACACAAAAAAATGGAAAAAGTCTTAGCCAGCATTTACTACGATCCCTCCCATCCTGCAGGTTACGCAGGAGTTCAAAAATTGTATCGTGCTGCCAAAACGCGACTGAAAAGTCTCCGTTTACCTCAAGTGCAACGATGGTTACAAGAACAAGCTACCTACACTTTACACAAACCCATTCGACGCAAGTTTGACAGAAGTCGCACCCGAGTGGAAGGCATCGATCATCAATGGCAAGCCGATTTAGCCGATGTCTCTCATTTGGCCAGCTACAATCGTGGCTACAAATATTTGTTTTGTGTCATCGACGTCTTTTCCAAATTTGCCTGGGTCGTGCCCTTGACTTCCAAATCTTACCGCACCTGGTGCAAGCGTACAACCAATCTTACCATCGAAGCATCGGACGTGCCCCGCAAGACGTGACTCCCGACAACGAAGTGTTGGTGTTTGAGCGCCTGTTTGGTACGTCCCCGACGAGGGCTGTCCCCAAGAAAAGTGGAGAGTTGGCCGTAGGAGATTGGGTGCGCATTGGCAAAACCAAACGCATTTTCGACAAAGGTTACTTACCGAACTGGACGACCGAATTGTTTCGCGTCACTGGACGAGTGCATGGCCGTCATCCTGCCGTCTATAAATTGGAAGACATGAACGGAGAAGTGCTCAAAGAAGGAACGTTTTATTTGCCCGAGTTACAACGTGTCACCAAAAAAGAAGACGACGTGTACGACATCGAAAGCATTCTCGAACGCAGAACCCGTAAAGTGGGCAAACGACGTGTCAAAGAAGTCAAAGTACGTTGGAAAGGATATCCACCCAGTTTTGATTCTTGGATCGACGCTTCGCAAGTCATCGACTATAAAAAGAAGTGACCATCATGCCCTTTCACACAGCAGACGCAGCTACGTCGACCACTCCTCCTTCACCTAGTTCTTCAGTGCAAGATTTACAAAAACAACCCTTGTGGGTGTGGTGTGGAGAACGTGTGCCTAAAACGCAAATCGTCTTTTTCTGCCAAATCTTCGTGGTGTATTGTGTCATCGGGGCAGCCATCGGCAATTTGAGTTTGCAACAAGGAGACAAACAATTGTGGACCATTTTATTGAGCAGTTGCATCGGTTACCTGCTTCCTAATCCCTCTCTGAAATTCACCTCGAACGGGAACCCCGGGAACCTTGTGTCCAGTGCCAGTGCCAGTCACCACTTCAATCACAACCAGAACCCCATTTTAGACGGAGACACGCCTCTGACGTCCAGTAACCCCTCGGACAGCCACAGAACTCTGGAATTATGAGTCACCAAAACCAATTTTACTTAACTTTACCCAGTGACAGTTCCATGGAGGTGTTTCCCAAGAACACGTTGTGCTGTTACACGGCCAAATTACCTCAGGCCATCCAGTTAGATCACGAAGCCCATTGGGAAGTGGCTTTAGTAGAAATGATTCACCCGACCCAAGTCCTCAATGTCCTTCCCAATCAAAATTTTTTTGATGTGGAAGTTCATGACGAGCAAATGCAACAGTGGATGGATAGCAATGTCAAATATGACAAGAAAACCCGTACACAAAAGTACACCACCTATCACTTGTTCATTCCCCCAGGCTATTATTTTAGTGGTCAACATTTGGTCAGCACCATAACCTCCAGGTTTCATGTCGTGTTTCTGAAAGCTTTGGAGCATGTCAACAAACATGTCACCATGGAGTACCACAAAGCAGCTCGTCGCTTCTTGATGAAATTTGAACGGAGTAAAATCCTGTCCATTTTATTTTGTCCTGAATTGTATGACATGTTGGGCGGAGACATGGACATGAGAAAGACCATGATCAAGAAAAACGAATTACCCATCGTTTACGACAACGAGTCTTTTAGCAAGTTATTTCGTGCCCCGGTAGAACTGAACCAAGGACTGAATTTGATCTTCGTGTATTCCGATGTGGTTGAGTACAACGTGGTGGGACACACCTCCGTACCGTTACTGCGTGTCATTCCTTTCAAAGTGGATTCTGCCACGAACACTGACGAGGAAGGTGGAAACACTTACCACGTCCACCGCGAATTTGTCCATCCTCACTATTTGCCTGTGAGTAAGTCGTATTTGGACACGGTCAACATTGCTATAAAAGGAGATCTGGGACAAAATATTCCATTCACCAAAGGAAAAGTCACGGTGAAACTCCATTTTCGAAAACGGTTCTCTCACGACTCTTAAGTCATGTATCCAGTGTACCGAGGGGTTGCTCAACAGCGAGGACACGGCTTAGGAGATATGTTAAAATCGGCCTTTCGTTCGGTGGCCCCGGTGTTGAAACCGATGGTGACACGCGGATTGCACGCCTTGAAAGATGCGGCACTGACGCAAGGCTAAGAATTTCTCCAAAATGTCATCATCGACAAACAAAACCCTAAAGAAGCCTTCATGAGGGCAGGCAAAAATGTCTTGCTGCAAACGGGCAAAGACATTTTAGGCCAACGAGAAACACCTATAAATGCCCTGCACGATACCGAGTCAGGCATTCAGCAAGGACAAGGCAGAAAGAGACGACGAAGAAAACACCCTTTCACCAGACTTCAAGCGAGAAAGGCCAAGAAAAGAAGAACCGTTCGAGACTTAGACGTTTTCGATTATTGAGAAAAGAGACAAAAAAATGATGCACCGAGAATCTTGCGCTTGTTCCAAGACGGAACTGGATCTGTTTGCCATGCCCCCCACGATGATGAAGCAGCAGAGGGGGCGAATCGGACATTTTGTCCAATCGTTATTTGGTTTAATTAATACTTTCTGCACTCAGCGGATCCAGCGTTGTTAGCGCCGGGTAAAAAAAAAACGACGTCGTCGTCGGGGGGATCGTCCAATCGTCATTTGGTTTAATTAATACCTTCTGCGCGCCGATCCCCAGCGTCGTCAGCGTCCGGTAAACACATCGACGACCGCGTCGATGTCATCGCCCCCTCTGCTGCTAAGTGGCTATTTACAATGAAAATTATTTACAATTTAACCGAATATTTGGTCAAGTCCGATACGATATCGTGTCCGAGGATCATGTAAGTTTATCGTTACAAATCCATGTGGGGTCGACTGAGCATGACTAAAAAGGTTTCGAAAAACATTAAAGTCCATGTCACCGCCGCACCATGTCTGCCAAATATTTCGTAGCGTGTGTGTATCAACGCCGTTGAACACAGCAAGAATATTACAGTTGTCTCTGATTACTTTTGGAATCTGAGTGTATCGTTGAGTGACATATATCACGTCGGTGTTTTTATGCCTGCCTCTGGAAAATATCCTAGCTGGGTTCTTTTGATTGTCTAACATAACATCATCATACACGACTAGATTGTTAACGTTGCCATCAATACCATCGATACCTGGTGCATCATTGATATCCGTAATAAACTCAATAACATTTTTTTCAGCGATCGCTGATGCATTCTCGTTGAAATCTTTCAACACCTCGTAGCATCGTTGATCATCTACGCTAGGAGCAACCAAATACAACTTATCCCACTTCATCCATCTCATTATCAAACTGAGTAACAATTGCGTCTTGCCGGATCCAGATGGTCCGATGATAATCATCCGGATCGAGTTTGGTAACGCTGCAACATGCTTAACTGGTTCTCTTGTTTTAGTCGCCGAAAAATCAATTATATTCATATCTCTATACATAAATTATGGATCTATATTGTGTGAAGTGTAGAGTGCGTACTGGCACAAATGATATGACAACCGTTACAACAAGAAATAACAGATCGGCGCTTACTGGTAAGTGTGTACAATGCGGCACAAAGAAATTTAGATTTATTTCTATTAGACCCGGAGATGTTTTAAAAAAAAGCGAGGAGGTGACATCGCAGCCAAGTTATCAAAACTCCCCGGAACCCCGTGGGCAAAGTATCCAGGAGAAAAACACCTCCCAGGATATAGCTACTGTGGCCCCGGAACACGATTAGATATCAGACTCGATGATCAAAATCAGCCCAAACCCGGTGAGTATCCAATAAACGCTATCGATAAGGCGTGTCATGCTCATGATGTTGCTTACAACAAAAGTAGCGATCTGCAACAGCGTCATATCGCGGACGTAAAATTAATTCACGCGTTAAATACCATTCCTGATAAATCCTTCAAAGAAAAATTGGCCTCATGGTTGGTAAAATCGGCTATGAAAGGTAAATTAATGATTGGAAGCGGAGCTTCTCGCGCTGGTAATTGAAAACTCTAGCGTTTATAATAACAACATGGAATCCATCTATTATTCTCCGAGAGGATACTGGAAGGGGAAGGCCGCAATTGGTAAGCTTGCAAGCGCTGCAAAAGTAACGAGGGCCACTGCGGCTAATTGGTTATCCAAACAGGCTATATGGCAAATTTATCTACCACCGCCTAAACAAATCAACTTTTCGCGCTTTGATGTCAGCGTACCTAATGAAGTTCATCAGGCTGATATACTATTTCTGCCGCATGACAACGGTTACAAATACGCGCTAACCGTAGTTGATGTTGCGAGTCGATACAAACAAGCGGAGCCGTTAAAAACAAAGTCAGCAACTGAAGTAGCCGCTGCGTTTGAAAGAATTTATCGAAGAGGTCCTCTGCGCTGGCCAAATCTATTACAAGTTGATCCTGGTAGTGAATTTCGCGGCGCTGTTTTATCAACGCTGAAACATCATAGCGTCGCGATACGACGAGGTCATACTGCGCTACATCGTGATCAGGCAATTGTTGAACGATTCAATCGGACTCTTGCTGAACGGTTATTTGGGTATCAATACGCGAAGGAATTCATCCAAGAAAAACGATCTCGTGAATGGGTCAAAAGGTTGCCAGGCGTAATTGCAGCGTTAAATAACGAGATTACCCGAGCAATCAACATGAAGCCCAGCGACGCGATTAAATACGAGTATATACCCGGAAGATCAAAAATAGATAGCGTTTCCAAGCCGATTGTCGGCGATGTCACCGTGAGATATCTGTATGAACCAGGAGAGCTTGAAGGCGGTAAAAAAAGAGCTACTGATCCTATTTGGAGTGTTACCACACATAACATATCAACGATAACACGATCAACTGGTAGACCACCGATCTATAGACTGGATTCAACTGCCCCACAGCGGGGGTTTACACGCGAGCAACTACAAGTGATACCTGACGATACTCAATTACCCCCGCGTGGTCTTAACTAGCGCCGTTGCGTCTATTACACTCAAGACAGGTTAACCTCACATTGGTTTTGACATGACCGAGACTGTTATCGATCCTGTCCACGGTAAATTGGCGAGCGTCTTTATCCGAATAACGCCAGCGCATTACACAATTACAACTCGCGCAGTGATTATTCTGTTGTTGTCGTAACGCAATTATTAATTCGGCATCAATATCAAAACGCCGCTGTTTTTTTTTATCCTGTTGGCGGTAACCCGAGAGTTTTCTATTGATGACGCTTGCATCGATGATGTCGTTGTCGTTGGTGACTTCGTCACTGACTCCGTCAACAACAATTCTTCGAAGCTGATTTATCCTCCGTACTCGGGACACTGCAAGATAGACTAGATTCGACCATTCGATGCGATTATCAACTATCCAAACAATTGTGTCCGTGATGGTTAGTCCCTGCGAGGAATGTATTGTTGTTGCGTATCCTAGCGTCCACGGGGATTTATCAGCACGTAGCGCGTCCTCGACGACGCTGATATCAACGAGCACGATATCATTCAGCACGAGAACCTGTTTTTTTGTCCCTGACGCCGTCGGGCCCGGGATTTCAACTTCAATGTTCTGCCGCCGTGTGTCCGCGGGTCTATAGCATAACGGCACTGGGCGCGTTGGAAACTTTTCCTTATGCAGCGTAAACAACTTTTGCTGAAGTGTGTCTCTGACTATCTTTCTACTCGCTACAATCAAATCGTTTGGTCTCCATGTTTCCCAGAATTCATTTAACGGCGTTTCCGGAATCACCTCGCGAATTATTTCACATTGAATTCTATCCGGCTGTAATCTGATTAATTTTTTAACCTCGCGCAGTTGTTCATCAAGTGCTCGGTAATCAGTATCGGTTTCTTCATAATAGTCCAGAAACCCACTCAACCAATCATGTGGACCCTCGCCGACAAATGGTGGTGGTTGACCATGGTCGCCACACATGATCACCGCTGTATTCGCGCGCAGCAACCACTCAAGAAACATTTGTAAAACATCTAACGAAACAGTACATATTTCGTCCCAGATGATAACCTCAGGAATAAATTTTTCGCCCATTCGATCAGGAGTCCACTCACCGCCGCTGTATCGAAAAAAGCTGTGATAAGTAACGGCGTCAACATTTCGTTGTTTTATCTCTCGCGCTAGTCTATGGGTTGGTGTAAGCACGATTATACTTGCCCTCGTTCGAAATAATTCAATTGCCCGAGTCGTCTTTCCTGACCCGCCACAGCCGCTTAAATAAACTGTTTTATATCTACAAATTGGGTCAGAACACGGTGGTGCATTAGACCATTCTGATAATTTATCACCGCGTAGGTAATTGTTTTCAACGGTGACATCTGCTGACGGAGAATAATCGCGTCGTCTTTCATTTTTAATTCTCCATGTACCCCAACTCTCGTCCGGACTAGTAAACTCGGCTATGTTTTCCTTATACTTTACGTCAATATAAAATGAATCAACGGCTACTCTAACCGCGGTGTCAGGAAATCTATTTATCATCGAGAATAAATTTATGCAAGCATAACCCAGCATAGACGCCCTCAAATGCGGGTATGCTGGGCTGTCTCCGTCGCTGTAGGTAACAACTGTACCCAACCTTGTTCCATTGGACAAGAAAGCTGTTTCACAGTTCACGTATCTATTTTTCGCCACTGCGTCCTTGATTACGAAATCATATTCTGCGTCATCTATAATCAGCCGTGAGCAATATCGTTTGTAATCGCAGTTTTTTCCACCTTGTGTGAACTTACCAATTATTTTTCTACCGAGATCTTTTGCCTCGCGTTTTCGTTGGTTGAATATTCTCCTGGACCATTCGATGATATATTCCTCGTCGGCATCGATGTGTTTTCTGGACTCGTCAATTATGCTATCTAGACGCTCCGGTTCTGGTAACCAGACTTCAGTCTGTGCCCGGTATGATATAATCGCGTCACTGACAATCAACGATACAAGCATGCTACAATCAATCATATACCGTAGCAGCGCTATTGGCAGCCACTTCTTTTCAGTCATGTGTCTACCGATCCAAATATAGCAACAGCGATGAAGTCCTGCCGCGAACTCAAATGATACTACGCGAGCGAATCCGGTTAAATCAAAATCAGGCAGTGGTCCATTAATAGCAACACGAGTCATTTCATGTCTGGGGTGTCCAAATCGTTTGAAATACTCAGTGGCGGATCCATACCCAAGAAAACTCGCTGGATAACAGGCAACCATATCAACCGAGATCATAGCGTCGCGGTTGTATTCAGTGTTCCATAGTCCACCGTGATAGTATTCCAAACAACTGGATTGCACATCCGGTAGAAATTCCTTGCGTGTTGGACTCCACGCATTTTTCTTTGCTGCAACATGAGCCGCAACCGATGGAATCGTAAAACAATTTGTTATCAGTTGTTCATCATGCTCTTCAAATTCCATGGCGGTTTTTTTCATCTTGTTGTGAAATGCTTCAGTGCGATATAATTCACCGTTTGGTCTTACAAACTGATCAAAGGCATCCGCATCGTTTTCAGCGCTGCGAAGTAACCACACTGATACAGGGTCGTTTTTACACAAGCAGGCAATAGCATCAAATAGTTTCCTCTCCGCGAGAAAACCATCTTGTATAAATTCCCCCGGGATATACTTTACTGTTCTATCCCGTGGAAATACTGTGATCGCGGACGTCCATGCGTGTTCGTTATGATCAATAATTTTGATTGGGGTTCCCTTTGATTTATACTTTGATTCGTATAATACTTCACCGGTTATCGTTGTAACGGTTATTGGAAATCTCAACGACATTTCTAATCTCGCTATGTCGCTGATGGTTGCTCCTCGCTCGCGCACTGTCTCCCCCCACTGGTTGATTTTGCTACGTCGTAAATCAGTCAATTTGTTTCCTCGACACGCATTTGTAAAATGCTCTATTACTCGTTCTGCTACACAATTTATCCCCGTTGACTGTTTCATCGGCGCTAGTTTTCGGATATCAGGTTTCTTATTTAACGGGTATATTCCATAAACAGCTGCTGTTTCAGGATACGCTCGTTCATAGTATGGTCTGTCAATTCCGGTTAACAACCCCGGCATGGAGTCGCGGCTAACAATGACTGTTTTTTTGTCGCTGAGAACTGGTTCAAATTTATCACGTATGATCCAATCACCTGATTCCACCCGGACAATGAATTTTACTCTGAAGAAATACTTTTTACCGTCAAGTTGTGATATTATCGTTGCTGCGCGGTTGTCGTTCATGGTAGCATCAACAACGCCATCAATTCGAAATGTTGACCAACTATGGGATGCACCATCACGCTTGAATTCATTGATACAATCGCGTATTTTATTCAACAGGGTTCTATCGTTTATTAACGCTTTTGGTGCGTCCTTGAGGACTCTGTCGAGATTGAATTTAATATTTTTCCAGGGCTTAATTGCTGCTAATCTCTCGAACTCCTCCATATAATTAAAACAAGTATTTAAATAAAAGAATATAGTATAATGAATAAATGCAAATGGTTGATGATTGGGTCGACAACCCCGTGCAATAAATCATGTAGAGGTGAATTCTGCGGGTATCATTTACAAAGCGTTCGTAATGGTTCTCTTGGCCCCCTCCCGTGCTTGGTTTGCCACGTTGGTGTAAGAGGAAAATCACAATTATGTATCAATTGTGGCGGAAAGCGATACAGGGAGTTAAAACGCTATTATGACAAACGAATAAAAAACGCCGTCATTGACCCCAACAACGACAGGATTATAAAAAACCCTCAAGACTACATTGAAAGGTTTATAATTAAAGCAAATAATGAATTAGACAAGTAGTATTATTATACAAATGGACCAAGAATTTCAGCCGCATCCTGTGCTCGTCAATTACGAGGCATCTCGCGACGGCGTTGTTAGAAATTGTAGACTGAAGAAACCGGTTGGATCGAAAAACAATCACGGGTATTTAATGTTTACTGCTGGAGGGAAAAAATTTCTCTGTCACAGAATCATCTATGAATGTTTCCACGGATTGATCAAAGATAGTCTCGTTATTGATCACATTGATTCTAATTATCAAAATAACAGACTGTGTAATCTGCAAGCTATCTCTCAGAGTGAAAATATTAAAAAAGGCCAGACTGGTAAGTACTCAAAAGCAGCAAGGGGCGTCAAATCATTTGATACATCAACGCACGAGGAAAAAATATTTCAGTCAATGAATGAGGCAGGAAAATATTTTGACATTTGTAGCGCCTCAGTACGATTTGTTGCAGAACGAGTATATCACACAGCTTTCTCAAGTAAAAACGGACATAGAATTCGATTTTCATATCTGAAGGGGGATAACTCGTGAGGGTATGACGAAGTCGCCATGATAGAGCTATGCTGTCACGTGATTGCAAATAGTCGTCTGTTTCAATGTAAATGAGTTACCTATGCGCGTTCACCTGGAACGCACTACGTGCTTATATTTTTTAAAAACTCGTTATTTGTTAGGTGTGTCCGTAGTCCGATGCAAACATGTTTGACTATGAAACTCGAGTCAACAATTTACGGGTTCGCGCCTCGCAGCGGGCAATTGCCTGGCGGGAAACGGTTAGATGTTTTTTTTTTCTATATAATTGGGGGGGGGAGGGGATAAAGCCCCCTTCGTTGAAGTTCAAAACGAACCAAAACGCAGCCCACACTATCATTCATAGTGTGCGCGGTTGGTTTTTTCCAACTACGCAACCATGATTGATTTTTATGGGTTGCGTTTTGGTTCGGTTGAGTGCAAACCACGCCCCCGTCATTGTTTGTACTGTCCATTATATGTATGCCTGTAATCTGCCACAACACTCGAGTGGAGATTTACGGCATTGTACTGTCCATTATATGTATGCCTGTAATCTGCCACAACACTCGAGTGGAGATTTACGGCATTGTACTGTCCATTATATGTATGCCTGTAATCTGCCACAACACTCGAGTGGAGATTTACGGCATTGTACTGTCCATACAAAAAACGGGGTCAAAAATGACCCCCAATAATTTTATTAAAATTTTTGATATTAGAAATAAGATGTCTATAAGAATATGGATCCCCAAGACATCAATAATATATTAACTGAGATTTCAAAATTAAAAAATCAAGGAATTGTATTATCTGATAGGCTCAACAGCGAGGAAATATTATCCGATTATGAGGTTATAAACGAGCAATCGAAGCGGGGGCGTTTTACACTAGCCCGCGAGTATTCTTTTATAAAACGATTACAACATACGATTAATGAGAACCTGTATGGCAATGACGTGAGCGTATTCATTGGGTTATTCACTGCCGTTGAAACAATACGAAAAAAACTCGGGCAGCTTTATGAAAAACGCCGCGAGATCTCTAGTAAGATTAAAAACATTAGGAGGATTATAGACGAAACCCCTGTGGGGAGCCTCAGCTTGAAGTTACCTGTGCCCACATCGCGTGACGAAGTCGGCATACCAATGTAACATTATATACATGTGATGTGAAAAAGTAATGGTTTATTTTTTTTCGATAAAGTCGTACTATAACGTTTTTAATTACCTATCCATATACACACAATGACACAACTTTTGCTTTGATATATTTCTGCCACCATGGAAAGACTCGGCGGAAAATTAGAAAATTTTATTTGAAATTGCGGATCAATTTACAATAATGGTAGGTGAATCACTTACTACTCGGCTAGCCAGAGAGCGGCTAGCAGCGCTTAAAAAGTTCATGCCGTTACGAGACAGGGTCCGAGAACAACTTCAAACGCGGCAGCAACTACAAACTGATTTTGCTGTTGGAAGCGAACAACTCTTTGCCCCAGTAACTAAAGCGACTAGGGATGTTACAGCGGCAACAGAACGGGCAATATACGGAGATATTCCTAAGGAAGGCGAACGGAAAGAGGCGCCTCTTCTTCCTGTACTTGAAAAGATAGCAGCAGAGACAGAACAAACACAGCAACGGATAAAACAACTTTCCAGTGATATAAAAACCCAACGAGAGTATGAACGATTAGCTGATATTGATGATTCTGAACAGGGTGATGTTGGTGAACTTCAAAAAATTTCCACTCAAAGAGGGGTTTCCTTTATAGATAAACTCACTGAAAATGCTATAGCACAAATAAAACAATTTCAATTACTGAAATCCAACGATTATAGGATTTTTGGTAATTTTGCCGCTCAAAGCTATCATTCAAAAAAAACTTTTTAAAAGACGAGTATAAAAACAGTAATATAAAACGAGATGACTGGGTTAATTGGTTGTATAAAACGAATAAAGAGATTGATCGCTTGGATACAAAAGAATTGGAATATAAAGAATTTAAAAAAGGAATTGATGATTATGATATACAACAACAACAAGAAATACTACAACAGCAAGAACAGCGAAAAGGAGAAGTCAAAAAAAAACGTCAAAAAAAAGCTGGTTCTAAAAAAACAAGCGGAGAGGGGTATCCAAGTGGTAGTGGTCTAGTTGAAAACGCTAGTGTTACTTGTCCTGGTAGTGTTCTCAGTGATATATCACGGCTGGAAGTACTAATCGGAGGAAAACGAGCCGGAAATAACTCTCCGGAAATAATCAATGAGGCCGCTAATATTTGCAGGCGTTTATTTGCAGGCGGTATCATGGACATTAATGCATATCGAACGCTCATAGACGAGTTAGTGGATGATGAATTGGAAAACTGGTGTTTTTATAAGAAGGATGATCATACACTACAACCATGATAAACCAGTACTCGTCTACGTGGTAAACTCGCGATTGCCTGTTTACCGCGCGTACTATGGAGATGGTCTCGGTAGCACCATTGCGGGGTTATTTACAAGAATGGCTCCAAAAGTAGCGCCGTTAGCCAAACAATTAGGAATGAAGGCTATTGATGTTATTCGTGATAGGGGTATTAGTGCTATTGGAGATGTTGCCGGAAAGGCGTTTTCTGCAGCAAAGGACAAACTAATGTCGTTGGTGAGAAAAAGAAAACAGAAACCACCGGTGATGCCATCAACGACAGTGATGCCTGCAAATGTCAGTAAAGTAATAAATAACGCCGTGGAAGAAAAACTAGAGTCATTGGCGGCTCAGTCATTGATGACGACTCCGTCGTTGGCGACTCCGCCATCCGCCGATGCGGCAACCAACGCGCTCATGAACGCGATAGCGGGAAGTGGTCTTAAACAGAATTTACGACGAAAACGACGTTGATGGATTTCAATTGAAAACACCGACATGAATAATAATAAAATGTTTGCGCGAACCGCTGATCCCGCGTTTGATATGGATGCCCCAGTGCGCAGGGATGATTCTGTCCGTGATTATCAATTTTATTCTTATTATGCAACACAACCCGACCTACGATCGCGAATTGAACTTCAAGTCCAAGATACCAGTAAATATTTTTTGCCGTGTGAAGCGTTTATCGAAATTGAGGGAGAACTCGTGACAAATGCTGCCGATAATGCACCATACGCAGATGACGATCGTGTTCGAGTTGGCTTCGTTAACAACGGTATCATGGCGTTATTTGAGAGTGCCAGATATCTTATTGACGGGCGAGAAATTGAATCAATAGAACGCGAGGTTGATGTTGCAACGACGATAATTGGGTTAGCGAGATACTCGGATGATTATACAAGATCGGCGGGCCCATCTATGATGTTTGCGAAGGATTCCACTAATAACGCTGATCATCTTCAGTACATTAACGTGCTGGCGGAAAGAGATACCGCAGTTGACCCACAGGCTGAAGCAAATAACCCAGACCGCAGAGCAAGACCAGGCGCTAATTTCAATATTATAAAAAGTATCAACAATGATTACAATCTAGGATTCGCAGCACGAGTAGGGATGTTGCAAAGACCACGCCGACAGTTTTCATGCGCGATTCCACTCCATCACATATTTGGATTCTGCAGAAATGTCAGAAAAGTTATCTATGGGGCTAAGCATACAATCGCGCTGACGCGAAGGGGCGATGATAACAATGCAATATGGCGTGCTGCTGGCGTCGCTGCCGGTAAAGTCATTTTAACTAAAATGGCATTGTGGATGCCGGTGCTGACTCCATCAGTTACCACGGAAGCACGATTGTTATCATTTATGGAACAGGGAGGAAAATCGTTGTTGAGTTGGCTAGCGGTAACAACTGATGCTAAAGAGGATAACGTCGCCGATACGTTTACATGGCACTTGGCATCAAAACAGGGTGTTTCAGCCCCGCGTCATATATTCATAGCGCTACAGAATAGGGAACGATTGGGTAATCAAGAACGCAGCCATATGATATTTGATCAATTAGGAGTCAGGGATGTTTCGCTGAGAATAAACGGACAACAGGAACCATCCGAGGATATACAGCTTAATTACGGCGACAACCATATCGCACGTGTGTACCATCGATTGCTGTCATATATGGGTCGTGATCAAAACGTCGACACTGGTTTGCAAATCTCACAACTTGATTTTAAAAACCTGTATCCGATTTATTATTTTTCGCTGGAACATCTTGATTTAACGAGACAATCCGTCGTTGATATACACTTCCGAGCTCGTATAGCCCCGGGTGGTGTTAATTATAGAGCGGTTGCTGTCATTCTCAGCGATAAATCAATGCTGCTAGAAGGTGTTGGTGGACGAATGAGAATCGTTGACGCACCAGTAGAAAACATGTAATTGAAAACACAAACGCGTTTACAATAAAATGTCGTATAGTGTTGTCAGTGTAGAGTTGACTGATGGTCAAGTCAAGAAATTACGATCAAAGTCGGCTAAACAATGCGGGACCACAATAACGCTGAAGCCGTCGCAGATGGCAGGTGGTAATCATAAGATATCGTTGACGGCGCGTCAAATAAAACATTTCAATAATGCGATGAAGAATAAAAAGGGCGTTCAAATAGATTTTTCGGCCGCAGCAATTAAAAACATGGAAAAGACCGGTGGGATATTTCCGCTGTTAGCTGCGATTCCAGCGTTGATTGCCGCGGCGGCCCCAGCAGTGGCTAAGGCGGCGGCGTTGGGGGCCGTTGGAACCTCAGCGGGGATGGCATTAAAGAAGGCAACCGGGAAAGGCTACAAAAAAAAACGACCCGTAGCCGGAAAGGGTCTAAGACTACCGGGAACCCCGTATTCATGGTACTCGGGAAAGGGTCTAAGACTACCGGGAACCGTTTATTAACTCCTATGTCTAATTTTGATTTAATAGACGCCGCAAACGCGCTAGCGATAAAAAACTTCAGAGGTGTTTTTATGAGGGATCAATTACCGGCGGCACCAAGGAATATTGAAACCGGCATAATTAGCCTCGATAATTCTACCGGAGCGGGAACTCATTGGGTTGCATACGCGATTGATCCGCGTGCGATCGTCTATTTTGATTCATACGGGTTAGCCCGCCGAACGAGTTCATGCGGTATATCCGGGCGTGTTCAGCCCGGGTTTTTTATTCCACGCTGCCAACACAGCGATTAAGTGACCCACCGATATGTGGCCGCGAGGTATTGAACGTGCTCGCGGCGATTTCATCATCGCGGAAACCACCTCATGTGGTTGTAAACGAATACACTAGTGGGGTCGTAGAAGCTCAACGGATTTTAGAGAATAACATTTACAATAATAATGATTGATATCTGGGGACGACCGGTTTGGGCGCTGAAAAAGTCCACGGAAACGCCCGCCACCGATGACATAAAAAAACTAATTGAGGATGAAATCGCTGATACGTTGAATTTAACAAGTGTTGACCCGGGCGAAATAGTTGTATTTCAAGACCGCCAGGGTAAATTGAAATCCAGTAATGTGTCGCTGGATGACGTTTTAACACGACGGCGTGATGCCGCCGAGAACACTATCGCGCTGTATACCGGCGACGGACGACTCAAACCGAGTGAACATATATCGGCGGTAACATCAGCCCAGAACGGTCTTATAAGGTTGGATAGATTGGTGACCGAACTTGACGCGCAGGTGAAAAAATCTGCCACCGAGGTGAAAAAATCTGTCACCGAGGTGAAAAAATCTGTCACCGATATACAACTCACTACTGCTAGTTTTTTTGGGACCCCGACGGTAAGCGAACCGAATCTTGCAACAATAAAAAATACTATTTTGGAGTTTACGACGCTGTCGGGCCAATTTACCTCGTTACGGAAAAATTTTAACAGGGTTGATAGCGCCGTTGATAAATTCCTTGGTAAAAAAAATGTCAAACCGGATGAGATTACAATAACTATAAATGATATCACTGCGTATGGACAGGAAATAGAAACAATCAAAACTGATGTTACAACGAACAAAAGGAGTGCAGACGTGCATGAACGGGAAATAGAAATAATCGGCGCTAATGTTGCAACGATCATAAATAATGTAGACTCGCATGGACGGAAAATAGAAACAATCAAAACTGATGTTACAACGATCATAAATAATGTGGACGCGCACACACAGGACATAATAACAATCAGAGCTGATGTTGAAGCGAACAAAAAGGGTGTAGACGCGCATACACAGGAAATAGGAACAATCAAAACTGATATTGAAGCGAACAAAAAAAATGTAGACGCGTATTGGCGGGGAATAGGAATAATCAAAACTGATGTTGCAGCGAACAAAAAAGGTATAGACGTGCATGCATATGAAATAGGAACAATCAAACTTGATGTTGCAGCGAACAAAAAAAGTATGACCGAGAATACACGGGAAATAGAAACAATCAAAACTAATGTTGCAGCGAACAAGAATAATACAGACGCGCATACAGGGGAAATAATAACGCTCAGAACTGATGTTGCAGCGGTCAAAACTAGTATAGACGCGTATGGAGGGGAAATAATAACGCTCAAAACTTATGTTGAAGCGAACGAAAGAGGTATGAGCGGGCATTGGAGGGAAATAGTTAAACTCGCTGCTAATAATGCAGCGATCAGAACTAGTATGACCGAAAATACACAGGAAATAGGAACGATCAAACTTGATGTTGCAGCGAACAAAAAAAATATAACAGAGCAGCTCGAAAAAATAAAAATCCCTCATGAGAACACCATCAACACAGTATACACGATTCGGCATGGATCATTCACTTGGACTCCTACACAGAATATAGTAAATATTACCGCAACTGTTAAGGGCATTTATCGATTGACACTGGTTTCAATGATGCAGTTTAATATATTATCGTCGAGTTCATCCGGGTTTAACAATACAATATCAACAATTATAGACAAGGACGCAACTGAACCGTTTACAATTTATGCCGTTGATAGAAATTTAACCAAGGCAAACATTACATGGTATGTGGAATTTGTAGCGAATCTAAGTAATTAAAAACACTAGCTCTTTTAAAATAAAATGACCACCAGGGTAATTGAATCAGAGGTATCACCGACGTCACATCAATATCGATTCGATACCGCAAAAGAATTCTCCGCGAACTTGAAAACGCTTTCCGAACAATACCGTGCAAAAATAAAAAAATACCGCCGAAAAATAACCGCCATCGACGCGGTCGTGTACTCGGTGTCAGGTATAGTAGCCGGTACCGGTGTTATTTTATCCACGGTGACCACGATAGCCCCGATCGCTGTTCCAATCGCTATCTCCGCAATGACAACAATTGCTGGAGTTGCCAACGCAATCACTAGGAAGATATCATCGTGTTTTCAGAAAAAACTCAACGAGTATACAGTAAAACATCAAATAGTATCCGACGCGTACTCGAAATTATCCGGGTTGATCTCGTTGTCGATTGATAATTTGTTCATATCCGATGTTGAATTCTCCACGATGGTCCAGTTGTATAGCTCCGCGATGTCAAAAATCGAGGATTTTCAACTGGAAGCCGGAACCACTTCAATGACCTAAAAACAAGCAGGTTGTTAATATTCGGTGTCAAAATTAAACACTAGAAACAACGAATAATAATAATGTCGCTGAACCCCGAAGGGTTTCAATTACTTCAGCGGATCGCGGAGAACACCACTCCGGTACAAACAAATGTGATATCGATAACGTCAACGAAGCCCGAATTCAGTGTGAACTTTCCATCACCGGTTCCAGTGAAGGAAATAGCGCTGGCAAAATTGCGAGTATATCACAGTTGGCCTAATATTCGAGCGGACGCATTTAACGGACAACAACCTAATAACTCGCTGGTTTTTGCATGGACAAGTAAACCCGATGGAACCCCAGACTGGAAGGAGGTTACAATACCAACTGGGTCATACCAAATAGAACAAATCAATAAAGAATTTCAGCTCAGGATAAAATCGATCACAGGAAAAGAGTCAAAAATCGCTATTACGGTTCATGAACCGACGTTATCGTCGACGATTGAAATAAGCACACCGGGGTATATGGTTGATATCTATAACAGTTCAATAAGAACCATACTAGGATGGCCTAAGAATCCACCTCATGAAATCCCCGCGGACTTGCACACGAATGCGCAATCGTATCATGAGATTAATCCCAGTTATCGAAATAATTTGTCCACTATAAAAAACGCGTTATTACCCAGTATATTTGTATTTCAAAACAGAGATATCATACAATGGTATTTTCAGTATAGGGAAACTCCTGAATCGCTCACCACACTCGCAGTTAGTTTAAGTGATATCAATAATTTTTTTATCGAGATTAATTATATTTACCGATCACAACTAGAACAGCTACGGAAAACAAAAGCACGAAAACACGTTGAGGTGTTAAATCAACTTATATCAGACATGGAATATATCAATGAACGAATCGTTAAAGTAATATACGCTAACAGCAATGATAATAAACAACGATTCCTAACCGAGTATAATATCACAGAAGCCGATTTACCCGATTTCAAGTTTCCAGGATACAACACGCCAGAACTAAGAAAGTCTCTTAATGATTTTCTCAGTTCATTAACTTATATCCTCAGACACGATAACGGAGATGGTGGTAGGCATATTGCTCCATACAACGTAAATATCGCATCGGTGATAGCAATCAATCTAGTGTGTGATGTTATCGAAGGGAGTTACCAGGTGGATACCAATCAATCAAATCAAGCTCAACAGGGGTATATCCTTTATTCATTTTCACCAACAGCCCCTCCCGGATTTTTAATCGTTGAGAGCCCGATTAATCCGGTCTATATGAGATGCCATAATCGGTTTTTAACGAGAATTAATTTTAGACTTACCGATCAGTCAAATAACCTAATTGATCTACAAGAGGAGGAGTTAGTGATCACTCTGTTTGTAAAATCATAAGCAGCAGAGGGGGCGATGACATCGACGCGGTCGTCGATGTGTTTACCGGACGCTGACGACGCTGGGGATCGGCGCGCAGAAGGTATTAATTAAACCAAATGACGATTGGACGATCCCCCCGACGACGACGTCGTTTTTTTTTTACCCGGCGCTGACAACGCTGGATCCGCTGAGTGCAGAAAGTATTAATTAAACCAAATAACGATTGGACAAAATGTTCGATTCGCCCCCTCTGCTGCTGATGACGATGCAAGAATCCCAGTGGGTGGAATTTCACCCCGTCTCCTCACTGACCGATTCCGCTCCCATCGAGTTTGAAATCAAAGGACAGCCCGAAGATTACATCGATCTGAATAGCAGTTACTTGTACCTGAAAGTCAAAATTCTAGATAAGACTGGAGGTGCTATAGACGATGAAGCAGTAGCTCCCGTCAACAATTGCATGCATTCCTTGTTCAGTGGAGTGGACTTGTATTTGAATAACAAACTGGTCAGTAGCAGCATGGATACTTACCCTTATCGTGCCTACCTGGAAAATCTCTTGACGTACGGAATAGATGCCAAGAACACTCATCTCAATGCCTGTGTGGTATGGGAAGCTGACGAACCTACCAAGTTTGAAATATTGGAAACTGATGAAAAGAAAGACAACAATGATGGATTTGTAGAACGAAGAAAGAGAATCACGGGAGCCGACACAAGTTTAGAACTGATGGATCGTTTGCATTTGGACATGTGGTTGCAAGAAAAGTATTTGCTGAACGGGGTGGATGTCCGCCTGAGACTGAATCGTAGCAGTGCCGCTTTCCATTTGATGGCTGATAGTGACGGTTACAAAACCAAAATCCTAGAAGCCAGACTCTACGTACGCCGTGTGGAAGTGTTACCTAAAGTGGGAAACGACATCAGTCAGACGTTGAGCAGAACGACCGCCAAGTATCCCATACGACGCGTGGAAGTGAAAACCTTCACCATTCCCAAGGGACAGCGATCCATGATCGAAGATCATCTGTTCCAAGGACAGTTACCCAAACGTTTGATCGTTGGTATCGTCGAGAATACAGCCTTCAACGGAGCTGCCGAAAAAAATCCTTTCTACTTTCAACACTTTGGCGTGTCCAAAATCGAAGTCAGTCGCGATGGCAAGACCTTGTGTACCCGACCTTTCGAACCTGACTTTACCAAGAAGAATTACTTGAGATCGTACTTGTCCCTGTACGAAGCCACCGGACAGTTAGGAACCAATACCAGTCACGGTATTACGTACGAGGATTATGCAGGAGGCTACGCTTTGTGGGCTTTTGATTTCACTCCAGACCAAGGCAGCGACGAGGGACATTTCCACCCTATAAAATCCGGCCAGATTCGTGTGGAAATTCAGTTTAAAGACCGAGACCCTGATGAAACGGTGAACGTCATCCTGTATGCAGAATTCGATAATACCATAGAAATCAACAGTTTGAGAGAAGTCATCCTAGATTGCTAGAAACCATGGAAGACTGTTATCCCTCTTTACCTAGTGGAGAAACTTTTAGTGTTGCATTGTTGTTAAAAAATGTTAGAGTTGTTGTTGTTTAGTGTTAAGTGATTTTTGAATAAAAAATGTTGTGTTTTGAAAAAATTGTTTGATGTTATATTGTTGGATTATTGTTAAAAATGTTAGAGTTGTTGTTTAGTGTTAAGTGATTTTTGAATAAAAAATGTTGTGTTTTGAAAAAAATGCCTTTGTCTTTTGTTTAGCTATAAGAATGTTGGATTGATGCTCTTTCATTTCTTACTATCCCTCTCATGACACTCACTGAACGTTGCGACTCAAAAACCGTGTGGGGGATGTTTTCCTTCACGTCCGCGCTTTGACTTTAAGAACCGGGTTGTTTCCAGTCTAACCATCCATTGTCGACTCATCCTCCTAAGAAGATGTGCTCCAAACTAGCTAAACTCAATGAAGCCTACGTGAATTTGCATAGGGTCAGACACAGTCTGATACCGAAGCCAGAAGAAATAGAGAATGTGAGAATGTTAAAAATCACTGAAGACCTGATAGAAGAGCTCTTCAGAGAAGAAATGAACAGGGAAAAAGAAGAATGGACAGAGAAGTACAGACTTCAGAGACAGCAGCAACAACAACAACAAGAGCAGCAGCAGCAACCTGAAGCTGACAGAGGCTTTGTCGATTGTCGTATCGACACCAAAGAGTTCTTCTTCTCTTTCCGAAGAAGCAGACCTATCGCCAGAAAGTCTATCCTCAGAGGACATCGCATTCTTAGAAACTAAAAAGAATGCCATAGCAAACAAAAAAAAAACAGCCCTTTTCAGGGCTACCCAATACTCTAGAAAAGAAATAACAATCGATTTGCCAATGTGTGTAGGTAGAGTAGTGTGAAAATAAACACTAACTCTTTTTTAAAAAAAATGTGAGGGTATGTGTTTGTGTGTTTGTGTTTGTAAGTGGTTAAGTAAGTTGGTATGGATAGTAGATTAAAATGATGTCTTTTTTTTTTTTTGGTGTTTGAGGTGTAAATTTGGGGTTAGATTGGATTGCTTTGCGTATGTGGATAGTCTATTGAAGTGATTTATAAAAAATTTTAAAATAGTGATGGGTAGCATAAAAAGTGAGTGAGTGTTTCTTTTAGGTCCGCGCGTTGTTGTTTTTTGGTCATGATGTAGGTAAGATCAATTTTATGTTTTTAGGGGATGTTTTCCTTCACGTCCGCGCTTTCACTATAAATTGAAACTCGTTCGGCAGTCCAGCTACCCTTGTTGATTGATCAACACCAAAAATGAACACAAGACTGGAGAAACTGTTCTAATCGATCATCATCTTTCTTTACCTTAAACACCCAATCAATCCACATACTACGACCCACATTTTTAGTATATTCGGGTTTTAAAATTTTTTTTTTTTGAATTATAACTAGCAGTAGCAAACATACCAAACTTGATTAGCTCATCACGACTTTTATCTGCTTGTTTTTTTTTTATTGCTGTTATACCCGATTCAGTAAATTTCTCCCTAAAATCAACTCCCTTTTTTCCCTTTTCTGGTTCTTTAACAACACCTTCAGGTTGAGGCTGAGCTGCAGCCATTTTTTCAGCAGTTTCTTTTAATACTTGAATAAGACTTTCTTGTTTCTCACCTGGTTCCTTTTTAGGTCCCCTGATAGCAGTTAAAACATTCTCCAGTAACCGCGGTAATAGGTTTAAACAATTGTTCCGTTTCCGCTGCGTACTCAACTTGTGCTTCCTGTCGCGATTGCACATTTATTTTGAAATCCTCTTTTACAGGGATATATTTTTTAAGTGCTTCTTCTCGCTCTCTAGCTAGTCTAGCTGTATAGGATTCCGAGTGTACCATTATTTGATATAGCAATTTTTAATTCAGAGCAGTAGGGAGGGCGACGACAACAAATTTGGTTCATTTCATAATCGAAACGCCATTAATGAATTTTTCAACCAGAAACCGTATTTAGACTAACTTAGGAGGACCTCCTGGCAGGTTTTTCCCTCCAAAGGTTCCTCTTGAAACGTAGTCGACGGTTTATTTTCTAGTTGAAACCATTTTTTTTTTTGTTGGAGGGGTTATTTTGACATTCGGAACCCTATAAAAGTTGTAGGATTCGCCCTCCCTGCTGCTACAGATGTCTTGAGGTCTTTGAAAATAGGTTTACATATGTGTTGTTGGATGCGTTAAACTCTTGTTTGTTATATACGTCTAGAAAAAGTTTCTATAATCTTTTACTTACTTGGAATAACCTCCAAATAATAGATTGATTTGAATATTTTCATGTGAATTTTTTTTATTAAGTTACATTATGATATTCTAGAGCCAGTTGATGCCTTCTTTGGTATGAAATTTAAGTGGTTTTCCTTGATGTCCTTATACATTCAATAGATATTACACGCATTCTGGTGCTATGTAAAGTATATGCATCATATCTGGAAGTGTTTCACATTGTAACAAACATGGAGGGGGTGATTTGTAAATATCTATCTATTTATAGTCTTCTAAGATTTTAATAATTATTTCTTTGATTATATGTTGTCAGTGGCGTGAAAATATTTCTCAAAACTAGTAATTTGTCATTTTATTAGGAGCAAACTTATATTCTTCGCGGGACTTGATGGCAGCATAGACTGATTTTGTAAAATGAATTCTCCGTAATTTCGTAGCATAAGGAAGTCCCTTGATATTTTCAAGTACAGGTATTTAACTAATATTCGGCATGGAAAAGCTTACTGATAGGTCATGAAATTGTAAAGCAAGAGAGACCATGCCAATCTGAAATTAGGATCTAGTGATTGTTTGGGTGTCAGTTGGTTGGAGGAATTTATGTGCTGCACTTGTGCGTTTAAGAACGCTACAACAGAGAACAACTGTTTTCTTGACGTCCATGGAAATAACGGAAACAGTGACATCAAGCCAGACTAACAGAAGTGTTTGATTCACTTGGTAGTGAGACCCATTGCTAGTTATAATTATGTGAGGAGGGTATATAATACACTTGCGCATACATTTAGAAAACCTCAGGTCATTTAGCACTTGCATTTACACAGTAGATTCCAAGACACTTCCGGATAAATAAGAAGACTGGTACGTGGCTTTAAACAGTACACTATTTGTTTGCATCAGCTTTATTACGAAAATAATTTCTTACTGAAATCAAACCGAGAACAGTGTTTCGAGCTCTTTGAGGGTAGGAACATTTTTTCTATAAGTCTCAGCCCTACCGACCAGAAAATATTTGTTGGTCTCTTATTCGCGAGGACAATCGTGGATGTAAAGAAATTGTAGTCTTGACTTCCTATATAAAATTATCAACTGCTCATATAACACTAATGCCATGCTCAAATGACGGTCACTTAAAGTTTCAGCTGAGAAGCATTTTGTACTTTATATTATTCATAAAATGCATGCCACGGGTCAGGAGTTATAAAGTTAGTTGGATATTTTGCGTATCAGCACGACTCACTAACCCTTGAAATCTCCGTGCTATAGTGTCATATCCTGAGTGCAAAACACTTGTTCGGGCGACCTTTGTATCCATAAATATCAGGTTCAATATAAAGTTTTCTACCTGTACTGCAACTTCGTCATTACTTAATCATTCATGTCTAGACATTATGATAATGAGTCGGGTGATCCCTATCTAAAAGGATGTACCATATTAAACCCTATTTGATGTATTTTTCTCCCTTGGCTTAAAATGTATAAAACCTACATATTCGACCGACTAATCGCGAGTTTTATTACTGAACAAACAGCTTTGTTCACATTTTTACTCTTCCCGATATTATTACCGATATATTTGTTGGAGCTTGTTTTGTTGGTGTCTGTTAAATGTGGTGTATTGTGTTTATGATGTCTCTAAGTTGAATTTATGCTTACACACTCTAATTATCCTTTCAGATATGTAACCCTATATTGATTAGTGACTTCAGCTGAAGGAAAATTATGAATGATTCTTCATTAGATGAACGAAGATTATATTCTTATGATGCCGGCTATAATTTCAATACAGCAATGAGTAGTTGGGAAATTTTAGGGCGAAATAATTATTAGCTTGCTATGATGCCATGTGTATATTTAGTAGAACAGGGGGAATGGTACGGCGAAATAACTATTACCGCAATCGGTGAATAACCGTAGGCCGTGAATTACCGTAGGCAGCGAGTTAATTTAAGACGTGAATTACCATAGGCCCTGAATTAACGTACACCGTGAATTATTGTAGGCCGTGAGTTTGTTAGGTCATGCATTTACCGTAGACCGTGAAACACTGAAGTTTAAAGTTAAATAAGTATGATAATTGACTGGAGTGAAATAGATCAGTATTTTCTATACCTCGTCGATAAAATAATGACCAAGAAAATGTCAGCTATCTTTAGAAGCTTGCACGGTGTTATGGTAAGAGTGGCCGCTGTAACTGAAAGCAAAGCAGGTTTAAGTCCTATAGTGTGCATTCTTTCAATCTTTTAAGTGCTGTTTTGCCTCGAATTCGGAAAGAGATTCATGTTACTACTGACATTTGCTGTGCGAAAATATAAACATAACAGAACATAAACGATAAGCCAGGGATATGGTAAGAAATCACCTATGAACCCTCTATACAAATTGTTAGACGATACATTTCTGCATAAAATACAATGACAATTTGCTTCTCGGAAGTGAATAACGAATGTATATATATATATATATATATATATATATATATATATATATATATATATATATAATCTAGTGGGTCAATAACTCAAGTGTTTTCACCCACTCTATCTAATATATCCGTTGTTTACTAGTGTCAAGCAAATCTCCTCTCTACGTCTTATGTTCATAATTAAATATAGAGGCAGTATTGTTTGTAATATTTGCATCATGAATGATCTTCTCCAGTCACTTCCATAAACAATTCACCGTCTTGTAGTTTACTAATGTGTGTGTGTGTGTGTGTGTGGTCTGGATTTTTAACGTAGCTTTAAAAAAAATTCAGTCATATCACTACGATGTCTGCTGTGTGTCATTGTTCGTTTTAAAAATGAAACTGCAATTTTAAATTAATTCTCAATACATTATGAATCATTATCTATAAAATACTTGATTATAAGTATTATGTACACCATAGTATGTTATTATTGAACATTCGTCAATAATATATCAATATATAATATATTTTCATTATTTTTGTTTCATACTTAGTTTTCTTATATCTTTTCTAAATGTGTATTATACATAATAAAATATTAATAAAACTATTTATCTCTATTTATTCATAAATGTTAGAGATGGTTATCAATATAGATGTATCTTTAAGATCCAGTTTTATGTATT
Source organism: Sinohyriopsis cumingii (assembly GCA_028554795.2). Classification (NCBI taxonomy): domain Eukaryota; kingdom Metazoa; phylum Mollusca; class Bivalvia; order Unionida; family Unionidae; genus Sinohyriopsis; species Sinohyriopsis cumingii. The sequence continues at coordinate 87,365,380 of CM068833.1, forward strand.
TTTATGTATTAAAATATGATTAATCTGTATTGTATTTCCATTTCAAATTTTTGTTAAAGAATGATATAAGCTATGACGTCATCTCGTTGTATGTCATATTGTTTATCTGACTGATCACTTAGAAACAGAATATACTTAATGACGTAAGCAGGGTATAAAAACATAAAGCATCAGAAACTGAAAATGCCCTGGTGCTTGTAGATTAACTCGAGTTATTGTATAGTACCCTGACACCGACGTTCAATGACATTTTTTTTTATCCCTCTTACATTTATGTGGACTTGACCGCGAGCTTATGCCATGCAAATATTGCCTGAACCGAATTTAAGCTTGTCCCGGGGGTCGGGCCTGTGCATTTGTAAATACCTGGTAATGCATAAATATTATCTACCTTCAGATAATATCTTCATTATGTGATAATTCACCTGAATAACACAGTTCACATTTGAAATGGCATGTACATTTCATAATGTGTTTAATGAACAGAAAGATACTTTCTAACATGTACAATACTTAATATTTCCTACCACATTGTAAAAGTGATAAATACAATCCTACTTGTTGAGACACATCGGATTGCCTGTATACCAACTGAGGAGATGGTATTCAAGACTTTGATCTTGCCAGAGATAAAATGAAATATCTTCATATAAATGATGTGAACATATCCAATCAATACGTTCAGATTCCTGAGATTTTACTGGATCACCTATGGCAGAAGTCAACATGAGTTAACTTCGTGGTTCACCATGTCAGATTACCATGCTTTATTACATATACTTCTCAAACTCCTTCCTGACCCAGACACAGGGGTTGTAACAAAAGATTCACAAGGACTGTAAATGTATCAAAATATACCATCTAACAAACAGTGTTCCATATTACCTTGCCAGGGGTGTACACAGGAAAGCAGTCATGAAGCCATGACACTCTGTGTCAAAGACAATGGCTGTACTAGCATGTGTTTCGAGCCAGTGTTAATATTCTGTAAATCCTGGCATATTAACAAGTAATGAATTCATTGTCTCATATACAATTTCCTGTAGACAGTGCTTACATAGTTATCTCCTCCTAGCCGATAGGTGTCAGCAATAGCATCGGCTATTAAGGTGCTTACTAATTCTGGTTACTGAGGATGCAATCTTTGTACTTTTGACTATGATAACATATCTGTTAACCTTACACACTTATTTCGAATTAATTAATAATTCGTCGCATATAACTAACACATCCAATACGATCGGAGTGTCATTTAAAAGCAGATTCTTAATACACAAATTGATAAATACTGTGTATTACCCTTTATCCTCAAATGAGAGACCACCTCTCTTGAGGCTGTAATTGTAATAATTTAGTGCTATAAAGAGTTTCATGTTTTGATGTGTGCATCTAAAAGGAATAATTTAATTCAAATATTTATGGTGTGATCCTGTTAATAGATACTCAAAACAGATAACACAGTCTGTGATAGATAAATCAATAAAATATAAGGTTGTTTTATTTCATGTATTTACTGGATTTATCTACACGTAACACCTGCACTATACCAGTTTACTTTTATCTGCTTCATTCTTTCTTCCATTCACTTTTTCCTCAGTGATCATAATTACACAGGGGTATAGATACGTGCTCAGTCTTCATAATTATCCAAATATTACACACTGAAATAACAATTAACAGTTAGATAATCGATTATGACACAATGCAGTGGTTTTGAAAATAATTTAGAAATCGATAGTTTGGGTTTGCTTCTTAGAGAAGGTGTATTTTACAGGAAGAGGTGATGTTAAGAACTTTTCCATGGCGGCCTGGTTTGTTTATTTAGTTATTGCGTAAATAAGGTTACAGAATATGCCTGATAAAAGACTCTCGCTATGACATTATATTGTACGCAGTAGGGAGGTGGTTTTGGACAATGATTGAGCTGGTATAGTGGTATTACTGTACAAGTACTAGATTTAATAGGACAAATGAAGCATGGTCCTAATTCGTGCAGTAGCAAGACTTAAAAAAATACACAAGTCATCTTGTGACTTTTTGACCTTCTCTTTTTCATAACGCCAATAACAATAATTGTGACACTTTCATCTCTGAATGTTTATCCTACATTTGTTTCATAACTGTAAAAATCAGAATTGTGACTTTGTCATTTGACCATCAGTCCTAAAAGATGGGTATCTAAGTCATCATCTTCTCTCTCCCACGCATTACACCAATATGTTAATAGGTCAGTAATTCAATGGGGTGGGGGCATTTTACAATATTTTAAAGAGTTCTCTTGTCGGGTTTGCTCAACCTGCAGCATTTTCAGGCTTGATGTGTATTGTTCTCTTTATATGAAGACCATGACTGACTGGGGATTGTAATATCTAGAGCATGTGTAAAAACTATTTGCCATTTCGCATTCGCAGATAGAATGTTTCATCATTTTGCTTTATTTTTCATCCAAAAGCATCTCGTATGATCGTTCAGTGATTTGATAATTTTTTTAAAGCAATTGATCATGTCTGAATTTTGAGTACTGGACTCAAACTGGTCCACTAAAATTGGACTAAATTGGAAGAATACTTCATCGGCATTGCCCAGGGATTGCATTTTATTAACTTTCTGATCATGCTAATTGTTTGTAAATTGAAATTACTTATACCGTTTTACCATAAAACATCACTTATCTACACACTTAAGATTTTCTGTTGAAATGACTGTTTCAGATAATCGATGGTATTCAGAATCAACACGTAGGAAATAATCGTCTATCAGCAAACCATAGAGGAAAATCAGTACTTTATGGGCGGACAGTCACGTGATACAAATATGGCTGCGCCCATGGAAAAAAAAATATAAAGGTATATAACTTTTCAAGCATCACAATAACCCTTCTGGTCACAATATCATTAATGTGCATTTTAAACCTCTTATGTGTCCTTGTTGGCTATGCAGACAATTCTTTATTAAAAAGTTTTGAAAACAAACAAAAACAAAATAAAAACAAACAAACACCAGCTGTAGCAGCTACATATACTTACTTTACAAGTCAGCACAACTGAACTAAAATGAGGCTTATCTATGGGTGCATACTTATCCACTGATAACAAATAATACAGAAACTCTTTTATCTCTTTGTCATAAAATTATTTGTTTCATGTTCAAAATATATTTGATATCTGTAATTTTAACTTTCTAAATAGAAGTTTGCTTAACTCTGTTGTCATATGGCAATACACTACGTGTAAATCCCATGCTGAGAGAGATGCTGCCAGGATCTTCACTAGAGGGAGAAGGCTCTTCCTTGTCACAAAAATAAGGTGAGAGTAAAACATAAAAGGGGGGGGGGGGGATTGCCAGAGTTCAATATCAACAGGATCACAGAATTTCAGGTCGAAATTTTGCCGGATGCTGAGTCCATATGTGATTGTTTCTGAGGTTAATCTGTTCCTTATATGTCCATAAATAGTGTTCTGTACTTTGAGCCTACGTTTACAGTCTGCTGCGTGAAGGGGTATATGATGCTCAGCCAGATTGGAACAAGTCTAGCAACTGTTCCTTAATATGTTATTAATTCTGCATAGAAATACTGTTCTTTATTTAGACCCCCTTTTCCAGTCTGCTGTCTGAAGGGGCATATATATATATATATATATATATATATATATATATATATATATATATATATATATATGCAAAGTGTCGAATTGTGAATCGTATTGAACCCTAAAGTTGAATGCATTGAGCATTACAGTATTATCACATTTAAGCCAGAAAAGTCTTTGTGAAGGGTCACTTCGACCCTTCTTCTTTTCTCCCCCGTGTCAGTGTTAAAACGTGAAAGGCTAGAAGTTATGACTCAATGAGATTTGACCAGGTTTTACGTATTTATCTTCGAACAAAATGTAACACAACAAATAGTGAAAACAACAAGCTTTAAAAAATGTAACAAATTATTTATTTCTATGGAAAATGCTGTAAAAATAAAAAATTAGAAGTTACAGTTTTAAGAATCAAATCCAAAAATAATCCAAGAATAATCCACGAATAAAATTTAAGAAGACCTAATATTGAAATGGTCTAATGAATTCAAATTCGAGTCCAGACAAAGAGTTCAAGATAGAAAGCAATGACGTATGCTTTATCTCGTACTGTGTTGAAGTATACAGTTCATTTTAGAAACAAGAAATATCACTCCAGTTTTGGAAATCCGAATAAAATTTTGAAGAAATGTCTGTGTTCAATAATTCTGTATGAGCACTCAAAAATATTTCCAGAGAAACGAATTAATCATTTTGAATGCTAATAATTTGATTAAACATTAAAATAAAATTCCCAAAATGACACAAGAGAAACGCCTTTACTTCTCACTGTTTAGAAGCCCAACAGCGAATTCTTCTCTAAAACGACGGTTTAAAAGTTGAAATTTACGCATAATAGATGCCCGGATAAGGGTAACGTGATAACGTTTACATAAAAAAGTCACGTTGTCCCTGTATGTCCTTGATAAGAACCAATCATTTTACTCTGAGAAAAAAGTTATTTACTTTACTAAAAACTTCATTAAAAACTATTTACAAGTCGAGTGTCACGTATTCAACACAGCCTTGATTTCAACCTTATTATTCCCACAATACAAAATTAAATTTTAAAAAACTTGCTGACTGTTCCTTAGTTAGGAGTAAGGTCGGGAACCAGATCAAACTTATGTGCTTACAGAAATGAACAGTAAAGTTCAAACTATTTTCAGGGAAAAGTAAGAGTTCCTAGTAAACAGAACTGCATTATTTTGAAATATAATGAAACTAAACAGTATAATGATTTTAAAACTTACAACCAATTAAATCAGATATAAATTAAATCAAATATACATAAAACCAGGACATTGCAGCGCTGTCCTGAGAAAGTAAACATTTGAGCTACCAACAGTAACAGCTTGATATGAACCCATGTCAAATTATCATTTTCAAATGAAAATCGATATGCACGGTAGTTCACAGCTTCTGTGCTATCTAAATCTGACGAAAGACATGATTATCTTGGGATAATTTAGGAACCGCTGCTTACGACTGGGCAGAATAACCTAAAGTGTACACTTTGAAAGTAATGTGAATTTAAAGTGACGACCTGGGTCGAAATTCTTTAGTCTAACAATCCTGAGAGAGGAGAAGCTTGGCATCAGACGAAGCCTAAAAGAATAGTGTTTCCTGGTTAAACAAGAAAAGGGGACCAGGTGGCTGCCTTGCAAGAAAAGACAGGGTTTACTGTTATGACGCACACTTTCTGAAAGAGAACAGCGTCAGCTACGCTATTTTGATTTTCCACGTAACTTTATTTGTGATCGTTTGTTTTATGCAAATGTGTTTGATATGACTAAGATCTATATTATTATCGTTGATTTAATTTCATGGGAATCTGTTGATGCTAAAGTTGTTATGCAATTTATCTTCTTAAGTTTACAGTTACTGGTTTATTGATAGTATTGACGACTGCATGCTATCCAAGGTTTTAAATGTGTATGGTTTCATAGGGTTATATGAAATATTTTCCTTTGTCTGTTAGGATGATACTAATTATCGTGGGCAAACGATAATAGAATATTTATATGTAATTTTGTATTGTTTAAATAATCTTGTAATTTAGGGATTCCTCTGAGGTAGAGCTTTGTGAATTGTATGCAGTAGTAATCGATGTTATGGCTGGTCGCTGTGAAGCGAGGGTGATGTTCTATCGGATTAGTTCTGTTACGTGTTTAGGCTCGAATAAACAGTAACATAAGAAAAAGTGAAAACAACAAGGTTTGAAAAATGTTTATTTCCCTGGAAAATTACTGTAAAAATGGAACAAATAAGAACTTACGGTTTTAAGAATCAAATCCAAAAATAATCCAAGAATGATCAAAAAAGAAAACTTTTAGAACTCCTAATATTGAAATGTTCTAATGAATTCAAGATAGAAGGCGATGAGGTATGCTGTATCCTGTATAGTGCGGTTGACTACAGTTCCTTGTAAAAACACAATAAATAATCCTCCGGTTTTGTAAATCCAAATAAAATTTTTAAGAAATGTCCATTTTCAAGAATGTTGTATGAGCACGTTTAAATTTTTAGGAAATAAGAATTAATCCTTTAGAATCCAAAAAATGTGAAAAAATTAACATATAACTAGAAAACTGTCTTCAACAGAAAGAATCTACTTGACATCAAGCGTTTCTAAGCCCAGAATGAGATTATTTCTCTAAAACAATGGTTATACGGTAATTTTGAGACGCAAAATGCATAACCCTATGGGTGTCATGTGATCATGTTTCCATCACGTACTCTCAGCAGGACCCTGACAAAAACCAACCATTTTACTCTAAGAATAAAAGTTGTTTACTTCTATAAATCTATTTACAAGCATAGGCTCACGTATCCAATATTCGATATGACCCTTATTATTTCCACAGTAACAATACAAAAAGAACTTGCTGACCTGACTGTTACTAAATTTGAATTAAGGTCGGGTACCAGGCCATCCGTATGTGTTTACAGAAACGAACATTCAAGGTCAAACTATTTTCTAGAAAAGTATGAGTTCCTTGTAAACAGAACTACGTTATTTTGAAATATAATGGAATTAAAAAATATAAAGATTTTAAAACTTTCCAACAATTAAATCAGATATAAATTAAATCAAATATACATAACAATTCCGAAGTTATTCAGCGTGGATAGCCTGTATGCTTCTGAGTAACGTAAGTGAGGGAATGTTTTGTACGTATAGAAAGTGGTACATACAGAGATTAATGGGTAAGTTTGCCCTTTAAGGAACATCTTTCTGGACAGAGACGGAACAGTCCGAAGACGGAAGTCCGAAAAAAGGAGTGACGAGTTCAGAATAATGGACTAGGAAGTCCAGAAAGGGTTAAAGCGTAGAGAATAGGAAGGCTTGAAGAAATATGAAGACGTGGGTACATGGTCAACGGAGGAAGGTGATGCAATCAGTCGTGGACATGGCGCTTTTTCACCACTCGTTATTATGACGAAATAAATCCTTTCTTGACACTGTTATTTACTTCTGTTGACATAACTTAGACTGAATTGGAGTTGATGCTATTATTTTTTTGGATTACATTTGGTTATTATTCTTGTCTAAGGGGGCTTGTATTGCATTATTTCTTCCCATTGGTCTTTCTCAGTCCTCTGTTGAAATTATATCTTCTACTCCAACCAGGCTATGATATCGAGGGAGGTCATCCTCTAGATAACACCAGCAGAATCAAATTAACCACCCCTCTTACTAAGAGGGCAACATTACAAAATAGTGTATATCGTCCAGGGTATTTTGGACGGTGTCATTGACAGAGGCTGAGCATGATATTGAATCGAAAGTAGAGTACCATAGCAGAGATACATTTGGTTATTTTTAAGCAAGGAATTACAAGAGCAAATCGATTAAATATCTATGCATTCTGTAGCTAGTGCATGGCATTGTTTGATATTTCTTTAATGTATGTTATAACATTTAATAAATTAGGATTCCGTACCTGAGCTGCTTTGATAGCGTGGTCGATGTCTGAATTAAAGTAATTCAGAGAGAAATATTGCCTTTAGTTACTCTTGCGAGAAGAGATAATTAAGGAAGTCTCGATAAAGTAATTGCATATTGTTGGGGCGAGCAAGCTGAACTTGGACAGAAATTTAGAATTTTGTACCGCCAAATGCTGTTAGGTTGCTTTAGAGTAATTTAAGTAAGTCCGTAGGTTAAGACTTTATTGTAATATAATGCGGGTAAGTATCATTAAGGAAGCTGTTTGCTGTAAGGCAGTAAATACTTAAGCTAAGTAAATTGGTTGGTGATACAGTCGAGTAGACTAGAATAGCAACTGATTGGCAGTTGGTCAAAGAGTTTAAGTCTTTTGGTAAAGACGAATTACGTCTTGAAGAGATCCAGTTAGCGGAATTTGTAGAGCGGAGTGTCAGGGAATACAGAGAAAGAAAGAATTAAACAAGCCGAGTAAACATAAAGAATTAGGCTTGAAGGGTGGACAGAACTACTGTGTCCAGGTAGGAGATAAAGAGAAGTTGTACCACGTTAACATTCTTAAACGCTATCGTGAAAGGGAGATACCCACTGAGTTTGTGGTTGCTACTGTTATGCCTGAAGAACCCGACGACAATGGTGGAGTGGCGTAAGTACTTCCTTTTTGTCCTTTGACGAGGGATGAAAACGTAACGTTAACGTCAGAACAACGTGAAAAGGTGTAGGAGGAGCAACTTCACGACTAGTCAAGTGTCTTGACAGAAAGTCCAGGCATGACGGACTTGGAAGAGTTCAGTTTAAAGTTGCTGGATGAAACGCCCGTGAAACTGAAACCTGATCCACTACCTCATGCGAATTTAAAACTGTATATAACAACATTAGAACTATGCTTGACTTAAAAGTCATTGAACCAGCCGAATCTGCATATAGTTCGCTGGTTGGTTTGGTCCAGAAAAAGGATGGTGATGATCGCTTTTGTGTCGACTATCGGAAATTAAACAGGATCACAGAATTTCAGGTCGAAATGTTGCCGGATGCTGAGTCCATATGTGATTGTTTCTGAGGTTAATCTGTTCCTTATATGTCCATAAATAGTGTTCTGTACTTTGAGCCTACGTTTACAGTCTGCTGCGTGAAGGGATATATGATGCTCAGCCAGATTGGAACAAGTTTATCAACTGTTCCTTAATATGTTATTAATTCCGCATAAAAAACTGTTTTGTATTTATACCCACTTTTACAGTCTGCTGTCTGAAGGGCATATATATATATATAATTTATTACTAAATAGACATAAAGAGTTTTATCAAGATTTGTATTATGTATAATGCACACTTATAAGGGATATATAAAATAAATAAATTGGAATTAAATAAAAACATAAATATAAAACAAAATAGAATATATATATATATATATATATATATATATATATATATATAAATATATCTTGATATAATCTTTACAAATATGAAATAAGTTATCAGAACTCAATTTATATAATAAAAAATATGGTGTGCATAACGCGTACTATCAAGGGTTTTATAAATAATTAATCATATTATATCGAGAATTAATTTATAAATTCATTTTCATTTTTAAAAAATTAGTAAACTTAATTTTATGATATTATGTTATACTTTTACCAATTAAGTTTTTCTGCAAAGTAAAATAATATGAAAATATTCTTAGATAATTGTAAACAAGGGACATAATTCAGAAGAAAAACAAAAACAAAAAACAAAAAAACCCAGAATTAATGAATTTCATATAGTGTTTTTGAATTTAGACCTTTTGGATATACCGTATTAAGACGGTGAATCCAATAGGTTTCCTTTAGCAGACATTCCATTTCAGAATCAGCACAATATGTTGGAAGGAGAAATCTTGCAGTGTATGGGAAATTTTGTTAAAATGTGCGGCAACATGAGATGAAAATGATTGATCGATATAATTATTTATATCTGATCTATGTTGGTTCATAGGTTTAGATATTTGTTGACTGGTTTATCCGACATATTGGATGCCACTTTTTTTGCATGTTATCAAATAAATAACATTTGATGTTGCACAATTAACATCACAACGCATATTAAAAGTTTCTTTCGTATTATTACTATTGAAAGAAGTATTTTCATTAATAAATGAACAGTGTGAACATCTAGGTCTATTACATTTAGTTGATGATCCTATTTTATATGATGGTTTTTCTAATTTGGAATTAGTTAGGAAATCTTTAAGATTTTTAGTCCTTTTATAAGCAAGTGTGGGTTTCCTTTCGTGTAGCGATTTAACACTTGCTTTACATGACGAGTTTAATAAATCCCAATATTTATTGATAATCTTACCTATATTAGGCAAACTTGGATTATATTCAGTAACAAAAGGAATGATATCTTCATTTCTACGTTTGATTTTTATATAGTAAAGATTCAAGCTGTGTAAGAGAAGATACTTTTTGGAAAGCAGTATCAATGATGTCAATAGGGTAATTTCTATTTAAAAAATGATGACCTAAATCTGTCAAAGATGATTTAAAAACAACGTCATCCGAAATAATTCTTCTATATCTTTTTGCTTGACTATATGGTATCCCGTTTTTACATGATTTAGGATGGCATGAAGAATATTCAACGTTTTGATAAATATTTGTGTTTTTAACATGAACCATGGTAATAATGTCATTATTTTCATTTTTCAAGACATCTACGTCCAAAAATGAAACTTTAGTGTTAGAGACATTGAATGTAAATTTTATTGTTGGATGTAATTTGTTTAAATTGTCTATAAAGTAATAAAGGTCTTCTAATGAATAACTCCGAATCATAAAGATATCGTCTAAAAACCTTAACCATACATCCGGTTTTAAGAGGAATTTATTATTTATTTAGAAAATCATTTTCTAATTTTCCCATAAATAAAGATGCAGGTGCCATAGGACTACCCATTGCTGTTCCCATTTTTTGGAGATACAATTCGTTTAGAAAGGTTTAACACAGTTTCTTTTCCTCTTTCGATTTCCTTTTTTCCTTTTCTTTTCTTTCCTCCATCTGTTCTTGTTTTGTATTCTAAAGAATCTCCTATCATTTGTTCTGTTTGTGTAGTTTTCAACAGATCCTTGAGGGTTTCCATTAGACTTTGTATTGTTGCTATAACGGTTTTGTTGGATTCTTGTGTAGTTTTCTTTGCCCCATTTCTTTACTGCATCTGCATAGGTCGCCTTTTGTGCGCCTGGGGCTGTTAAGTTTTTTGCTTGATCACTTCTGCAATTGTTTCGAATGGATCTGTCATTTGTTTCAATGTGATTTGGTTGATAGGTAATTCTTGCTCTTAGTGATGCTTGTTCCATTTCCTTTTCATGTCTTGCTTGTTGGTTATTCCGTGTGTGATTTTTAGTTACTGCACGTTTCTTTTTTTTACACTGATGAAGTCAATTTCATCTGCTGATTTATTTGGTTGTTGATTGTCTCTTTTTGATTTTCCTCTAGTTATTTTCGATGCTGATGTTTCTCTTTGTCCAGGAAAATTGTTTTTCTCTCTCTGTAAATTCTGTAACTTTTTAAGTTGACTTCATAATAGTTCGTCTTTTTCGGATTCAGTTGTTTTTTTTAAAGTTCTTCATCAAAACTGCCAGTATTTCCTTTTATCAAAGTTTTTAGTTCATCTCTATGTTCTTCTAGTTCCTTGCCTATCTTGATCACTCTCCTCTGATGGTCTTCTTTTAGTCTCTCACATGTCTCCAGAGATACCTTTTCCAATAGGGAGTCAATAGATTCTTGAAACTTCTTTGATGCTGTATCATTCCCAATCTGAACTTTCAATTTCAAACGCAGTCCCTTTGGCACAAGATTGTCTTCCAGACAATTCTCAACAAAGTATGCGTGTAATCCATTTTTCATCTGTTTCTCCGCTAATTTTTCCATTGTCATTTATAAGTAAGTCGTTTTATGGCTAATTCGTGGATCATATCTTCATGCCATGGTGTTGTCAAGGTTTGTCTAATAGTCTGGTGAAGCATTAAAGCGAAACCGGTCACACATTCTACGTGTTGGTTTTGTTTATTTCATACTTTATACACACACACACACACATCTCTCTCTCTCTCACTCTCTCTCTCTCTCTCTCTCTCTCTCTCTCTCTCTCTCTCTCTCTCTCTCTCTCTCTATATATATATATATATATATATATATAT